>PVKB01004181.1:0-137984 GCA_004027205.1 Ctenodactylus gundi | reverse complement strand
TGCTGGGGAATCAAATTCAGGTACTTTAGTGTGTGCATAAACATGCAGCCACTCCTCCAGCTAGGCAAGTGCTTTAAACATGCAGCCACTCCTCCAGCTCCTGTAGTTTTGTTTTTTCCTTGGGTCCTTATCTGGTTTTGGTATTAAAATTTTGCTAGATCCAAGGAAAGATGCTGGGAAATTTCTGTCCTTTTTGGTTTCTTGAAAGCCTCCTCTGAGTATTGGCATTATATCTTTCCTGAACTTCTGATAGATTTCTGCTCTGAGTCCATCAAGTTTCAAGCTCTTCTTAGGAGGATATGTTTCTATTACTTCTTCAATTTTATAGATAGATATTGAACTTTTCAAGTGTTTAATTTAATTACTTGTTTCAGTTTTGAAGATGGATATGTGTTTAGGACTTCATCCATTTTGTTTAGATTTTTAAGTTTATTATAGTGCAAGTTTCAAAAAATTTCTTGTAATGCTCAAGATTCCCATGTTCTCTGTTGTAATTTTGCCTTTTTCATTCTCAATTGCACTTAAGTAGTTTTGCACTTTCCTACTGTTTGTAAGTTTAGCTAGAATCTCATCAATCTTGTTTATCTTTTCAAAGAACCAACTTTTTGCCTCATTTAGTTTTTCAATTTTTATTTTCATTTCAATTTCATTGATTTCTGCTTTGATTCTTATAATTTCTTTTCTTCTGTTTGCTTTCAGGTTGACTTGTTCTTGGTTTTCTAGGGTTCTCAGTTGCATTGTTAAATTATGTATTTCAGATAATTCAGTTCATTTTATGTGTACATTTATGGAAATGAGTTTCTCTCTTAACACTGCCTTCATTGTGTCCCAAATGTTGTGTTTGTAGTGTGCCTCCATTGTTATTTGTCTTTGTGAACTTTTTGATTTTTTCCCTGAATTTTTCTATAATCCAGTAGTGATTGTTTAGAAGAATACTATTCAGCCTCCCTTTTTTGAGCAATATCTTTTGTTTTTGTGGTGATTTCTAGTTTCATTCCACTGTGATCTGACAGAGTACATGGAATTAAATGAATTTTCTTATATTTGTGTAAGCTTGTTTTGTGGCTTATAATATGGTCTATTCGGGAGAATGCCCCATAAACAGCCAGGAATAATGTGTATTCTGTTGTTGTTGTTGGATTAAAAATTTTGTAGATATCTGTCAGCTGTATGAGAAATAAATGCTAGAATCAATAAATAGGACTATATTAAGCTAAAAGGCTTTTGCAGAGCAAAGAAAACAATCAACAAGATGAACAGGCAACACACAGAATGGAAGAAAATGTTCGCTAGAAATACTTTAGGCAGAGGATTAGTATCTAGAAATGAGGCGGTGAATTGGAGAGAAGCTACTCCGAAGGGGAAATGCAAATGGCCAACGAGCACGTGACAAAGTGCTCAACGTCAATGGATATCAGAGACATCCGAATTAAACTTTTACCCCATGAGAACAGCCTATATAAGAACTTAACAAAACAACAGGTGTTTGTGAAGCTATGGAAAAAAGGGAGCACTTCTACACGGTTGGTGGGACTACAGTCTGATTTCATCATTACGGCGAGCAGTCTGGAGATTTCTTAGAAATCTGACTATAGAAATTCCATTTGATCCAGCTACAGGTCCACACAGCATTGTTCATAAAAGAAATAAAGTCGGCATACCATAAGGACACATTCATTTCAAAGTTTATAGCAGCACAATTCATAGTATCTGAGTCTGGATACAACCTACTTGCCCATCAATAGAGGAATGGACACAGGAAATGTGGTATCTGTGCACAATGGAAAACTATGTACCCAAAGAGACAGAAAGATGCAAAGCATCCGAAAGAAAATGGGGCCATCTTGAGACAATAATACTCAGTGAAATGAGCCAAATACAAAAGACTATTGACGGATGTCCCTCTTATGAGATTCACATAAGAAAAATCCCAACGTGAGAGAGAGAATAGGAAGCAGGATGATGACTTGCTAGGAAAGGGACCGATATCTGAGAGTGGGAGTTACGACAGAGGGCGAGGGGAAGAGGGAAGGAAAACGAGGTCTACAGGATGGCCATTGTCGCCCCAAGCCACATGTTTCCAGTGTATTACTGAGTCCTTAGTTTATGTATACGTAAAGAAATTAAATGCCTAAATCTGTGCCATATATAACACCAAAACTATTTAATTAACGGAAAGTATTCCTTCTCAGGCCAAAATGTGTTAATACCAAATATAAGTAAGGCTATTAACAATGATTACATTGTGTATAATTAATATATATATTAATATAAATATAACTGTTTGAAAACACCCAAGCAATATACAATATATATTCTCCTCAAGTGTGCATGGGCTATTCACAAAATGATACATATCGGGTCATGGAATTAAAAAGCCTCATAAGCTATGTACATTAAAAATTCTATCTCACAATGCAATAATCTAGAAATAAATAATGTGCTTTTAATAGTTTTTTTAGAATATGGTTATAAAATGTAAATACTCCCTAATGTAGAATTCTTTGGAGAGTTCTAACCAAAACTGAAAAATTATAAGGTAGTAATATGATAGTAGTAACACAAAGGCTTAGAATTAGTAGAATAATATGCAGACATGAAGTTCTTGTAAAAATGAAAAGGAAAGAATAAAGCTAAATTGAAATTGAAATTTCCACTCAAATCATAGGAAATTGTCAGCAAAAAATCAACATAAGGCAAATATGTGAATAAGAATTTGGTTTCTCTGATACGAGAATCCCAGATCATAATTATTTCATAGAACTTAATGTGGGGAATAATGGGAACTGGAGAGGAGGAGGAGGGAGTGGGAGGGTCAAAAGTGAGAAGGGAAGAATTTGTAACTTTCCCACAATATGTATGTGCACAAAACACTAAAGATCAATGTAAACTTTTTGTATTGCACTTATACATATGAATAAAATGGAAGGAATAGAATGTTTGAACAGAATTCAAGCTAGTGATAAACAGAAAAAATGCAAAATTAATAAGTGAATAAATGAAAAGAATTATGCTTAATCTTTGAAAAACAAATAAGACAAGGGACTATATATGAGATAAGAAGTGCAGAATATTTTATGAGAACAACACTTAAACATTATTAGAAGACGCTAAATTTGATCTAATGGGAAAAATCTCTGGTTGTGAGTTGAATAATAATATTCACCATGAACTTAACATTATTTTAAATAAAAATTTCAAGTTTTTGTCTTTTGAACTTACATTTTTAAAGTTCATATGAGCTCAATTCATAGTACCACAAATACAAAAAGAAATTTCAGATGAACGAGTACAGATGAATAGAAGAAACAACTTTCAGAGTCTTAACAATTTATACTGGAGTAGAATAACTACATATATGATGGAAAAATTTTGACTATTTTATACCAAATGTGACCATATCCAATACAAATAAATGATGAGCAAAACAATTGCCTTTGCCTGTTCATTATGAGTTGTATACACATATTGAAATATTGCACTGTATGACATATGTACAAATATTACAGATTAAATTATGCGTATATGTAAATATATATATTTAGTACTTGAGGAGATAGATTTATCCTGAATTGGATATTATGTAATATATAATGGTATCAAAACATTACATGACATAAATTATAAAATTTTGTGAATTGGTTAAGTTTCAAAATTATAGATAAATCTGAAAATTATATCATCAATCTTTAAAGAGAGCAAAAACCTAGAATTAACTTAAAGATCAGAAAACCAAATCAATTGTTCTCTAATCACTCAGTAAGATACATATAATACTGAAAATGAATCATGACCCTAAAGTTATAAAAACAGATTTAGGCCTGAAACAAATTACTGAATAAGAATAGAAAATCTTATTGTAATGCAGTAAGATTTTTATATAAAAGGTTAGAAGCAAAATAAAACCATGCTTACAGCACAGTTGTTACAGAAAATGTCTTGTGTAAAGTTGTCTGAACTGCACAAAACCTGAACAGTTAGGTGACAGTGATGAAAGTCATGTCTGTGCCTAAATCTACTGTCATTGTATTGTCACTGTAGCGACCTCATTGGAGTTTTCTGAAGGTTCTTTACAGCGTGGGAACAAAGGGACCATCCTCTCTGAGTCTTCATTTATAAGAAAGTGTGAACATCCTTGAGATTTAAGACAGAAAGATTAATGTTATTTGAGCACTAGAGAATTAAACGTGGCATAGGCAGCGGGTATTTTCATGTTTACCAGAGACTTATAGTCTAAATAAAAAAGAAAATCAATATTTTCTATCTCTTTTCAGAGTAAAAGTGAGCAAATGACTGTGCGGCATCTGACATCAGGAAACTGGGAAGTGATAAAGATTTTGGCATATGATGAAACTACCCAAAAAATGTGAGTGTGTTTGCGTGTCTCATCAGCCTGGCTGTAGGGCTGCCAAGTGCAGTACTTCCTGCCAGAATTATGTCTTCTTCCCACAGCACTAGTCAAAGCGAGCTAGTTATGTCTGAATGATAGCTTGCTTAAAGACCTTCTCTATGCATGATGCAGAGACATGTTACAGAGAAACATACACTTGAAGAACATGCAGATATTGACTGAGATTATGCCAAAGGATAGTGATTTTATTTTAAAAAAAACTGCTTGCTAGATGGGTTTATCAGGGGAAATAAAGAATATAAGTTTAGAAAATTCAAATGAGAAACTCTTATGAGAAACATGATCTCTAATGTTTGTGCTGTTTTCCTTCCTGAACAGTTATTTTCTGAGCACCGAGTTATCTTCCAGAGGGAGGCAGCTGTACAGGTAGGTGTCCCCAGGGGCTCCTTACACAGGTCAGCTTCCCAATGGCCACCAACACCAAACCTTGAAGAGATGGAAAGTCTAAAATGTCCTTTGTAGTATGCCTGGGAAAGCATCCTGTGTACGTCACACAGCCTTGCCCTTGGCCTAGTCCGTGTGCTCTGGTTTCAGTAAGCGTAGAGGACTCTCTTGCTTCTGCCTCCTAGTGCTTTCCTTATGTACTTTTATAGCTTTAAAATATCTCTCTGTGTGTGTGTGTCTGAGAGAGAGAGAGAGAGAGGGAGAGACAGAGAGAGAGAGATAGTGAGATTCACTACTCTTAGCCCCCAACATCAGACATACATCAGTTTTTCCCAGTAACCTGTTCTTCTAAAAGAAAGGTCTCATTTTGAATTGTCCATGCATGGCAAATGCATATATATATATATATATATATATATATATATATATATATATATATATATAAATTTATACCTGAATGACTTAATGACTGTGAACAGTTAATAGAATCAAACAGAAGGTTTCCTTTATTTTGTTGTTCTGTAGATCATAAAATGCAATGAGATTTTGTGCTTGGAGGCATCCTGATTTAAGAAAGAAATGCTTATTGCTTAACTAAAATAAAGCAGTGCAGAGGGTATATTTACATCAGCCCAGTTTCCCCAAATGCACGTCCATGTTTATAAAAAAAATAGTCTTAGGATCATACGTCTTTAGCATTAAAATATCTCTTCATTCAGAAAACGCTCATCAGGACTTCGTGAGAATGATTTTTATTTTTGGCTGGTGAACAATGTGTTAATTCTAGATTCTCTGTATATTTCTACGGATCTCTTTTTAAAATGTTAAACTTGGCATGGCAAATTTTTAGTGAAAATTCATCATTTCTGAAGAAATGTTACCTTTGATTCTTACCAAATAACCTGGCTTTGCCTTTGAGAATAAAAATGCTTATTTAAAGTGCCCTACATCCCCCTAAGTTGCCCCTAACTCTTATTTGTTCACAATTTTCTTTTGTCCAGAGCACGCATCTTCTTTTCGTCACACCTGCGTGTATGTGGCTGTTATGTTCTTAGTTTATTCCGTTGTATTCTCAAAACCCATTATTCTCAATTTTAATAACCTCCAGATGAAGAATGCTGTCAAGAGATATCGACTTGAAATTTTGACCTAGAAATCTTTTAAAAATACTGATCACTCTATCTGGTGACTTGAAGCTTATTTTTTGAAATATCTATTATGATTAATGTTGATAGGCATGGACAGTACTTCAGAGGTGTGGAAATACTTGATCAATGTTTTATTCCTGCTATTATATAAAACTCTTAGATAAAAATAACCCTGTCAGAAGATAAAACTCGCTGAAGGTCAGCAAATGGAGCTGCCAGCATCTCTCCTCTTCTTGGTATAAAATGTGATTTAAATCACAATGACTTCTTAGATTTGTGGGCTTGCCTTGTCTTTGTTCTGGCTGAGGCAGAGAGGTCAATATATCTATGACCTGTGGTAAGTTAGCAGGATTGTTACGGAGAAAATGTAGTAACAATAAATTTCCTCTTAAGTAGGTCGCCTAATGGCTGTTGGCTTGATTATAAGATTGTGTTGTTATTTGACCCAGAGAACTCAATCAGTATCTTGCTCAGGATTGACTTGATATGTGGCATTAGACAACCCTTCAGACTCAGAACTATCACCATTTCACTTCTGTAGTATTTTCTTTCAAAATAAGCATTTATTTCATCAGTCTAATAATCGAAATAATGAGAAATTATCAATGCAAATAACTGGGGACATTGGATTTGAAAATTTCAGGAGATGCTAGAACAAGGAAGGATTTAAATCTTAGGACATCACAGATTAGCTGCGTGTATATGAAAAAATGTTCAGGCTCTCATGACCATCTTTGTATAATAGCATGAATGTAATTAACGAAATTGAATTGTGCACGTAAAATAGTTAATATGGCAAATTCTAAGTTATATTTATTTACTACAAATCTAGAAAATGATAATGATTGCCTTATAAATCATCATATAAGTAAAACTAGTAATGTGTTTAAATTGCTTCGATTTACAATGGATAAGTATGGATTATAATCAACTTATAATGTTTTAAGTATTAAATTGCAAATTTGTGAGCGATATTCAACCTTAAAACTCAACTGTTTTTGATGCCACTGGTGCTGCTTTAGTATCTCTGCTCCTATCCCTGAGACTCTAGCATGCTGCACCAAAAACTAACATGGCTATTATTCACATAAAAAATATAGGCATGATGCTACATGCATGTGATCCCAACATGGTGTTTGGATCATAAATTCGAAGCCTGCTCAGGCATTATAATGACTTATCAAGATCCTATCTCAAAAAAAAGTAAAAAGAGAGTCAGAGATACAGCTCAATGTGAAGGCCCTATGTGCAATTCCTAGGGCCATACAATAGATAGATAGATAGATAGATAGATAGATAGATAGATAGATAGATAGATAGTACTATTGAGGATAGTCTGTCCACTCAAAAAATTTAACATATTCTCAATACTGCTTTTATACATTAGCTTAAATAGTATTGAATTCAGATTTGTAAAAAACAGAATCAATATATAAAATTTAAACTTGGGCGACTGTGTCTAGTTATATGACGTAGTTTATTTTCTCTTTGCTTCTCAATATATCAAAATACATATTACCATTAACATATATGTATTATCATTTAAAAATAACTTTTGTTTAGCAAAAACCTCAGTACAAGGTACTCTGTGAGGAAAATTTGAAAGTGAAGCCATCTAATGGTTTTTAAATTTGAATTTAGAAAATCATGAGTTTGATTTTATGTAACTTATTTAAATATTTATTCATCCTTGTGACTAATTTTTTGATACTTTATGTTAGTATTCATGGGTAATTTCCTACAAAACTGAATACTGAAATATCTATTATGAAAATTGAAATAACAGTACATTGTGTTGAGATCTATGGAACTCACTTTCTTTATAGTCATTTTTACGTGATTGCATACATGCAAATATATATAACATTAATTTTATTATAGAGATAAAGTATGCAAGTTTTAACAGTAATAATTGTCATGATTTATAATAACCTTTTGCACAGTCTATGTTGTTGTTATTTATGTTATAATCTACTCAAATGTGAATGCAACACATCCAAGTGCTTCCAAAAGTAGAATTTCTAACTTTCCTTTGCTTTCCGCAGTGCTTCAACCGATGGATCATTGAATCGCCATTGCATTTCATGTAATTTTATGAAAGAACAATGTACATATTATGATGCCAGTTTTAGTCCCATGAATCAACATTTTTTATTATTCTGTGAAGGTAATATAGTAAATGATTTCTTATAGAATTTATTTTATTTGATCAGTATCTGTTTCTATCATTAGCAGGCTTAAAAGTCTAAACATTAAAACTATACCGAAATACAAATTTGATTCGTGTATTTGATTTAGAATTAGAAATCAAGAGTAAGTCAACTTGCACTTGTGCTTATTGAGGTTATTTGAATATGGACATTATAAAAAGTGACTGAATGTTCACACTGTCAAGATTATACCAAATTAATAACCTAATTTGGCTGTTCTTATAAGAAGGTTGCAATCTTGCTGTTAAAACAAAAGTTGGGTTGTTGCAAGATTTAGGCTGTATAGAAAATGAATTTCACAGTCCCAGTTTATTTCACTTCTCAGCAACTGAATTCATCTCTCTGACTCCTAGCTTGTGAGAATGTGCCCTAGGCCTACATATTCATGCACAGTCCCTACATGTGTCCGTAGCAATCCTCATTCCTCTAAAATGATACTGCACTTCCAGAAGAGATATGGAATCTATAGGTCCTTGTAGAACATGACACTGTAAAAGCTACTGCTATGCGTGGACCTTAGCCCATACACTGGCCTTTTTTACAGACATAAGAAGGAATGCAGCAACATTTGCGCTTCTTATATTTTCTTGATATCTGAAATAATATTATCAATAAAGTGATGATCCTACTTAATAACACGGGGGAAAATCCTTTATAATTTTAGCTAGAAATGTTCAAGGAAGGAATGTTTCAGATGAAATCTTGTGATTAGTAGCTTAATTAACTAATAAATTTTAAATATTTAGCATTCTGCTTAGGAAAATTTTATAATTAGCCTCATTTTTATTTTCTTATTGATAATTGTATCAAATGTATGTGTTTTTATTACTTGGTTGATTGATAAATATATTTTATTGTGGATCACTAGATGAGTAGAGAAGGAGTTATGAGTCAAATTCAGAACTTAAGTAGCTGTTTTACGCAGTCTGAAGACAGAAAGCATACAAGGTTTACTAAAATCATGGAAGTACGGAAATTAAGAATGTTGCAGCGGAAGGGAGGGTCTCTGGAAATAGCTTCTTTTACTAAATATTCTTAAACTTGGACTAAATACCTGTGTAAAGAGATGAAATATGCTTAGCTCATTTCTGTTTCATTATATTTCATTAAATGATTCCATTTAGGAAAAAAAAAGACCTCTGTCATATAACTTTTCCAGGAGCTATTACTTAGTTGTCTTTAAAAATGCTTATATATGTATTTTTCAAATCCAGGTCCAAGGGTGCCAATGGTCAGCCTACATAACACGGACAACCCAGCAAGTGAGTAGACAAGAGGACAATTCAAAGTGGCAATTACTGGCAGTGTCATAGGTATTATGGTGTTTACTCTATTGAGCGTTCTTCAAGGGAATCTGCAGCATGAGAATCCTGTGTCAACACTAGCAACTTGATCTTATGAAAATAAGCAAAGCAGTAAAGCAAGTACTTGAGCCTCATTGTAGCCCCAGCTGAATTGCATGTGCCTGCAATAGAGTATTTTGCTGTATCAAAATCCAATGAACCGTGATGAAGAAGCCTTCTAGCCCCTCTGTGTTTTGGGTCATTCTTTCCTGGCCCTCATCTAGGTTGTTTCTTCATAACCAGGATTTTTATGGGCAGTTATAGTGATTATCTTGTGTGTTTTGTATTTTGTTTGTTCCAGCTATCCCTATCTATTAGTTTCACATATTTGTTTTACTCACATATGTATTGTTTCATGTTTAATGTTAAGTGAACATCTACATTTTTAAGCAATGTGATTGAGGCCAGGACTGCATTGATTATATGATCATGCAAGATTAAAAACTTAAATATTAAATATGGTAGCCAGAGTTGTTTTATTTAATGGCAGAACCAGGAACCAAAAGAGGAAAATAGACTTCAGAATACAATTTCATAACCACTACGGTGAGATGACATCTTTTTCTATTATATATTTTTTCTGTATCACATACGTATTGAAGTAGCAATATTAGTTGGATGCTTTAATTTGAAAGAAATAGAGATGCAAATATTTAAAGTTGAATGGAAATGGCATTTTGAGAAACCTTTTGAACTCCTTGAAAACTGTGGTATGGAAACTTATTTCCTGCCCTAGACGAAGACAGATTCTGAATTTGTGTTGATTTTTGGTGTGACTAAAAGATGGTTTAACATGTTGTTTAGTATCTGTTATTGTATCCATGACATAAGTATACATCTTGAAAAGGTTTGTGTAGGAAAACTAAATCTGTTCCCTACTAAGACTGACAGTAACATTAACGGTGCTCAAAGCAGCATGGCTGATGAAATAGGAAGAGGGTTGAGTATCATAGAGACACAGAAATCATCACGTGAAGTGAATCCAGCATGCACTTCTTGTGGAATCTGAGGCAAGGAAGTTAATCTCTCGTGGGATCATGTTCTTCCTGAGGAAATAGCGTAGTCACGTGCAGTGAGGAGAAAGAGTGTTCGTGACACACAGAGTGTACTTTAAACATGACACCTGCTTGCATTTGGTTATACACTCTGCCTTTGTCACAGATGATTAAAAAATTCCCAGTGTGATTGTAAATTAATTTGATAATTTTCATAACGTTATTCTACTGCTACAAGACTTTTAAAATAGTAATATTGCTGCAAGTTATGAAACATGTCTGCTACAGGTGTGAACCATTTCTGATGCAAATGATGGAACATTTCTCTCTATGGGGAATCTTTCTGACCTTGTCATTCCATTCAGAAAATGACCATTTCATGGCCAAGAACAAAGAAAGAGGATACTTATTTTTCTTCTCCAAAGGAAGCTTAGGAAGATACAAGTTGCATTTGATGACAAGTACATGTTTGGGTTAATGAGCATGAGTGCAGCAATGGGTCTGTCATAGCTCATTTTCAAGCCAGGAGATGTACAATAGTTCAGGAGGAAAAAATTGGGAGAAGAAAAATACAAGTATTTAACCAACATGGAAACGCCTTTAGTTCACAAGTCATATAGATATACAGAGTAAAACATCGCCATCTATTTTTCCTAACAAATTAATACTACAAAATTTTTACATCATTGATATAAAGAAGCTCTCATAAGTTGCTAGTGGAAATATAAATTCTAAAAAAACAGTTTGAAAAAAATAACTCGGTCATAAACCTTTAATCTTTTATGGCTTTTTTTGGTTCTCCTGATAGTTTGCAACTGAGATACAGTTCTAAAAATGATGATTTTTAACAAAGCTATAAAAGCTGTTAGTAACAGTGGAAAATATTATAAATAACAAAAATGGGATTGTATACATACATTTCAACGCGTTGTTGTTACTCAGTGCCCTCAATATCTTTTCCATCTTACCAGCACCTTTGTAAATCTTCATATCCTGTTCTCACCTTAGAAATAACTTGTGTGGGAGAGTCAGACTCTTGCTTTGTGGCTGCCAATTGAATTCAATTCAGAAAAATTCTGTAGGCAGCTGGGTAAAGAGAGAAAAGGGATTCTCTAGCTCTGATACTGTGGAGTCACTACAGCTTGGCTATTACTTGTGGATCCTGGACACCCATCTCCTTGAAGGGTCTGGAAATTGCCTTCTGACCTGATCTTCAGGCGGGACCCCTGTCAGCATTCTGAGTTACTGTACCATCTGTTAGGCTCTTCCTTCCCAATGCCCAGACATCTGAAATTAGTCTTTTACTAAAATCTTGCCAGGTTATTCTAACTGTTGAGTGCCATCAGCTTTCTACTAGGAATAAAATAAGAACTATGTATGTAAAAGTCAACTCTTTTAAAATGTAAAAGTTGTATTTCTAATTGAATAGGAATCTGAATGTTTGCACCATTGAAATAAAATTGCTTGGAAGCCCACATACAAATTCAAGAAATTATATAAATATTAAAAGCTCTCAAATGTGTGTGCAGATATTCCAGGTGATTAGTCATTGTTCTTTCTTCTTTAATATTATTTTAATGCTCTGCAATTAACATTTTTGATTTTATAATTAAAAATAAACACTTTGTTAAATTGTCAGTGACTTGGAGATGCAACTTAAATTTGTAGAAATTTTTACAGTTAACATTTTGAAAGTTCTTTTGCTTCCTTTTCTACTGATTTTAGTCACTTCTTCACTATAACAGCAAAATATCTAAATCAGCCTGCCTTTATTAAGAAAGGCTTATTTTCACTCACAGTTGTGGAGGTTCACAGACTACAATCCCATAGACTCCAGTGGTTCAACCTGTGGAGACAGTATTCTTATGGGCAAAAACATGTCTTGGCAAAAGACAGGTGCATGCATTGGTGTCTGTGACAGTATGTCTCTTCCTCCACTTAGGAAGCCTCCGACTTTCAGTCATCGGGGATCCACCCTAAACACAAGAGTAAAGTTCAATTGTTATCCTCTTGATATCATCAACATCTGACTTTGGAGGTTAATCACGTACATGATCTTAGGAAATAAACCATATTCAAATCAGAGTAATACCATTCCCTTCCCTCTTTCTGTGTTATTTTTTTCCTGTCCTTTTATGTGCCTGCTTCCTTCCTGTTCTCTCTTCTGATGGAGTCTCTGTTCCCTTTCTTCTTTTTTTAAATCAAAGTTCCATCCTTTTCTTCCTCCCTCTTTGAGCTCTGCTGCTTCTTACTTACCTTTAAGTTTTCTCATCTCCTACTCTTTTCTGCATTCCACTTTTTCCTTCTCAGTTCCACAGTTAAAATGTCTTATCGCCACTTCCTCTTTACATTGCATGTATTCAACATATTTTCTGAATTTACCAGGAAAAGAATGCTGTCTCCTTTTAATGCCGTAAATCACTTTGTAATTGTTGGTCTTAACTAAAATTTCTTTTTCTGTTGCCATGGATAGATATTTATTTCATGGTTACATTAATGATCTTTGGTTTAAAAAAAAAAAAAGGTTTTCCCCCTGTTGCTATAGTCATGTTATTAGTTCATATGCAATAAGATTTTTTCTTCTTCATTGGTATTTTACAATTAACAAAGTGAAATTAATAATACATGACCCTCATATTAGTGTTTCTAGATGTATCTACTTATTTTTAATTAATAAATTTAATTCAGTAAGACATTGCACATTTATAAAAATCTTTAATTAGAATGATATGCATATTTAGATTCATAAAGATAAAAATTTAAGAGACTTAATATTCACCTGTGTAGTTAACCAAATATTAATTGATGTTGGCTTCTTCTGTGTGCAGAAATGGTCATCTGTCTAAAATAATGATATATTTTTACAGTAGTACTTGTATTTAAATGCAAATCATTGATGGAAGAGTTTTAATATTCACATTTTTGAACATTTAGAAGTTAAATGTTTGTATTGCATCTCTGAAAATTGCCAGCATTAAGTAATCTGAGGCTTATTGTACTTTTGGACTGTGTGAAACCTATGTAGTCATCCAGTCTCCCATAAATGAGGAAGACATTTATTTACAAAAAAATGGCTTGATTTATTTACAAAGAGGTAGTTTGATGTGCCTTCGATCATATTTAAATGGTGCAGCACAAAGGGGATAACAGAATGACCTGAGGATGGGAATGTGGTAATTGATCTGGTAGAAATGATCTGGTAGAAATCGCCACAGGGCAACACAAGAGAAAGTCAGTCGAAAGACATCCCCAGAAGGAAACACATGTGTATGTACAACTGAGGCAGCTGGGAAATGCATCACTTTTGAATAATACAAGTTGTCCAACATGGCTAGAATAAGGCATGTAAGACAAAAATAAGATATAATCAAATCAGTCACAGAGAAAAGGTCACTCTAACACTCACTGTGAGTTGTATTTTAAAAGTCTTGGACCGTTCAAAGAATACATTCTTGGAGCGATGAAGCTGACTTACAAATAATTTAAACTTCTAAACCTCAGATACGTGAAGTTAGGGATTTTTTTTAAAAAATATATAGAATTCAAAACTGAAGACATTGAAATGCCAATATCTAAAACAATTATGAGTCATGTGAAACAATTAAAAACTGTGACTCATAACTAGGAGAAAGATTAGAAAATAGAAACAGAAATGACATATCTAATGCAATAAATACAAGGTCTCCATTATCAGAACTCCAAACCCTGGCGTAGACCTTATAGGAAGAAAATACAATTGAATTTGTCATCACTCTAAATACAATTAAAATGCAATACTGCTAACTAAATACAAACGAGTCGATCTGAGCAATTTAAAAAATGAATACAACCGATTATATCACCAGAATATACAGAATTTCGACCATATGAGGCTTATACAAAGAATCCGTTATAAACTTCAAAAAGCAATCAATGTAATTAACTGTATTATACTGACACTTAAAAAAATTTAGAAAAGAAAAACCTTGACAAATTAAATAAACAGTGATTATACGTTAGTACTCAGTAACATCAAAATAGAAAGAGAAGTCCTAAGCCTGATGAGTGATATCTACAAAAACACTATGGCCGACAGGATGGTTGATGCCCCTCCCCTAGGACTGAGATGCTCAGCGTGTCACCTTTCAGCCTTTCTGCACAACACTGTGCTGGATGAATTGGCCAGAACAATAGGCAAAAATGGAATATAAGTGGCAAAATTTTCTTTGTTTACAGAATACATGCTTATATGCAAAGTAAAAGCAAACAAAACTATGGAATACTCACATAAAATTAACTATTAGAAACAAGTAAATTTCTCATTATTACATATGTACACGAATACAAGAAACACAGCTACTTGATAAGATTTCATATGAACTTAAGGAGTAGTTTTATATGTTATTTAAAATAATGTTGTAAATAATATAATACCTAGGAATAAATGAAAGAAAATACATCTCCTAACTGCAAACCTACATGCCTAGTGTCAACATGCCTAGGATAAACACTCAGATGGCTATAGAGCAAATATATTATATGTATATATGTGGACTTGAAGACTACTTTATTAATGCATAGTTTTCTTAAACATATTTTTAGGTTTTATGCAGTATAATCAAAATCTCAGAAAGTTATGTATGTTGTGCCATGTATATTTTCCTGTTTTGTTTTTAATGGTTTCACTTCCACATTGTCAACTCTGTTAAACTTTTCTGTGGGGACCAGTATTTCATAAATGTAAGCATATTTATCATCTTACAAAGGCTAACTTTCATGTATCTCACATTCCTGACTGTTTATTTTAAGAATATTTTATATACTTTGATATTTTATACCTTATTAAATAACTAAACTACAATTTTAATCTGTTTGAATGTTACTAACTTGGAATTATATTACCTCTCATTTCTGGATTGCTTTTATTGACTGAATTTTGTCCTAACCTTGACATTTCTTTTAAATTGGTATCCAGACATTTTGAATTTCATGTCAATTGGTGTCAGAGAGTTCTGTACACTTGTAACTGGTCTTCAGCAAAATAGTAGCATGATCAGATTTTCATTTTGAAAAATTGCACGATAATTTCAATAGGTAAGAGCAAACAAAGACAATTTTGCTAATATAGTGAAGTTCAGATAGGATATTGTTGTTGCAATCTAGCTAAGTTTGAGAACATAATCAGCTTCTAGCACATGCCTGCCAAATGGTGACAACCGGATAGTCTTTCATTATGCGCCGGCTCCTGATGATTGTGAAGAAGTTAGCTACTCACAGCACTTGATCTGATTTCAGACTATTTCATACTGGAGAGCAATTCTATCCTGAGGGAAGCCATCCAGAAGAAGAAGACAGTAAAGCCAGAAATTAAAACCCTTCATATTGACGACTATGGTAAAGTTTTGTGCTTGTTATAATGTTCAAAAACAACTTTCTCTGCATCTTGCAGTTTTACATGTAAATGACTCTCAATCTTTAATGTTTTGCTCTTTCTTTAAAAGAACTTCCTTTGCAGTTGTCCTTTCCCAAAGATTTTATGGACCGAAACCAGTATGCTCTTCTATTAATAATGTAAGTATTTTATTTGTTTTTGAAATAAAGGGATATGTAGATTTAATCATTTTTATTATGTTTTACATAGCTGCATGCTGAGTAAATAATCAAGAGAACTTCTCTGTGTACGGTTAATGTGGCCTCTCCCAGCTGCATGAGTTCCACACTGAGTCCATAGCTAAATTAGGAAAGGTGTATTATTTTTGCATGCACCTTCTCCTCTATAAATAATTTAACAGTAGTGGGAAGAGAAATAGCAAATAGTTTGCCTATGGTGTCATGTTAGTGATTATTCAAGCCTTAGGCTTTTGTTGTGCCACATGACAAGAGCAGACATTTTAACATTTGGACGTGTTTCTATAACTGCCATCAACACTCCTTCCTGCACTCATGGCCAGGTGGAAGCACCTTCCATGCGCAGAAAAGATGACTTCAATTTTTCAGCCTTGGCATTAACTTTGGAATAAATGCATTCATACTTTTTGTGAGATTACCTCAGGACTTTGTGGTATTCCGCACAGATGTTCCTAATACATAACGTATGACTAACTTGATACTCAAGCTTTATGTTCCTCAGCGTCATTGGTTATTTTCATAGTAAGAACCTAGGTAGGTTATTGATATCACAGGGCTTAAAATTATCAGAATTGTATTTAGTGCTTTAATAGAAATTGCAGAGAGCAAAAAATAATAATGTTCTTCTTGTGATAACTCGCATCAAAAGACAAATACTCACTGTGAGAATCAGACTGCTGGAGTTCAGAGTCTGTTTTGCCATCTGCTAAGTGTATGTTCATGGATGAGTTACTTGACTTCCTACTGGCTTCGTCTCTAAGTTTGAGGTGAGCATTGTAAGACAGACCATGTTTCACAGCTGCTTTGCAGACATCAGGAGACACACCGTGACCTTTACGCGGTGTCAAGCACAAAGAATTCACATAATTGGGATGTTGCTTTATTTTTTGTATAGATTCAACTATTTTATTTAGATATTTGAATGGGTAGAAGTATGTTGTCCTTTCATTTTAATAAACCACATGAAATAGAAAAAAAATATTACAAAATATTCTCTTTCGTCAGGATATCTTCCTTGCTCTAAAGGTGTGATCACACCCACTTCGCCTCCTCCATATCTTCCTCTTTGTCCTTCATAGCCAGAAGGCTCTGGAAGCTCTAGTGATCTTCCTGGGAAAGTTCCTGCTTGTTCTTGCTAACTCTTCTTCTTTTCTCTTTTCTTTCTTGCCTGATATTTGTCATCCTCCCTTAAATATTTAAGGCATTAAGATAAGGCAGAAGGGAAACTGTGAAACAAGATAAAAGAAATTTATTTACTTATCTACTTGGCACTGGGGATCAAACCCAGGATGATTCTCTGTGAAGTCAGTGTTCCCAAGGGAGGGGACCCTGCGAGGCAGCCCTTAGGGACGGCTGGCTCTCAAGATGGAAGGTAAAAGATGTGATTGTCCTTTTATAGTGTGATTAATTTATATCAATTGACATGAAAACAGTTAATGTCACTTGCATATCCTTCCGCTGTAGAGCGGGACACATTGGAGTAAAAGCTGGCCCGACCCGTGTCTTGGGCTTTTGTGTTCTTGTGGGGAAGCTACCTGGCACATCTTGGCATCAGACTTGTGCTTTGATTTGTTGGCCTTTAGTCAGAGGAATGTACGGACCTGAATGAGAAATCAATTTACAAGTTTATCTCATTTAAAAAGGCCACGTGGATCTAGGTTTTAAAGCAGAATGGTAAAGATGTTAATAATAGGGATGACTAAAAGCAAATTCAGATCAAATCTCCAAGATTTGCTGGTACCTTGCTCAAATTTTCTAAGCTTCAGGTAACCTATAAATTGGAGATAATAGTAATACTAAGTAATATATAGATAGATAGGTAGATAGATAGATAGATAGATAAATAGATAGCACTTATATTGTGCATATGTTTATGAAATATATGTCACCATAGTATGTGGCAGAGCATTAATACTTTCAGATAGTGTTTATTAAGTTGTAATCATAGTTATTACTACTGGTAGTAATATTTTGAATATTTAAATTTAACAATATATCTACTTCATGTGTGATTTAGCACACATAAAATTATTTAATAGGTAGAAATTCCTAAAATAAATAAGGTGGAATATTTAGGACCATTGAGTTTACTTTGGTACTTTTTGTTTAGTAAAGAAAAGAATGAAATGGAGCTTTAAATCATATATAGTTATTTGTTTTTAAATACTGTTTGCATTAAAAATTAATTCACTTTATTCAAACTCCTTGGTTTTCAGGTGCAAATTATCATGATTTATACAAACAAAACCAAACAAAGGATTTTTATTTCAATTTATATTTATGAAATATTTTATTCTTTTAAATTGTGCTATTATTTCAAAAACTTACATGTTCAGAAACATATGAGCCAGAGTTGTACAAAGTAGGTTTTTAAAGAGTTTTTATTGCTCATAACTTACAGACATTTATTTCTCTGAAGATCAAACATTTTCATGGCAAATTGATTTCATTCTAAAAATAATAACTGATTTTTTTTTTCAGAATGAGGAATTAGTGCTAAGCAACCAAAAATGGCCTATACTTAATGAGTATACAAAGAGATTTCATAATTTTGGGAAATGTACTGCTGCATTTCCCCTCTTTGTAGTGTATCTGGTACCCAACAGGCTATCATTTCTTCATCTGTAGAGATCAGTGTTTTTATTTTCAGCAGGCTCTATGCTAAAGGCATGAGCAGGAGATGCATGTATTTGGTTAGCAAAAGTCAAGACTGGCCTTGAAGAAAGTGGCCTCTACCAATTTGAAAAAGCCCTTCTGCTAAATCATCTTCATCAAACTCAGAAGTGATTCTCTGAGTTCTCTTGACTATACATTCTTCAACCCCAACCAAATTTCGTTACTGAACGTACAAATGAGCCAGTGGAAACTGAAAATTTCCCCCATAGGGGAAAATGCAGGAAGAATCACCACCTCCCGTGGGTCTCTGTGTTCCGGCTGTGCCGAGGTCTCCGTGGAGTCATGATACCCTTTCACAGTTCTCTTCTCATATAATTATCTTTGATGAGGTTTTTTTGTCTAAAATTATGCTAAGTCCTTAAAGCTCTGTTGTCTATATTCAATATTATACTTACTCTATATGCTTTATTATGTATTTGGGCATTTGTAACCGCAACGTTTTTATGTTGTGCTTATTTCCTACACATGTTCATATTTACTATGTGGTGTTCATGTGGTGTTCATGTTGATGGCTTGGGGACATATCTGGAATTGTTTTTGAACTGTGATTATTATTCTTTTTTCCTTCATTTTTTGATACATATAAATGCAATACATAATGCTTACATTGATCTTGAGTATTTTGTGGCAAAATTACAAATTCTGCCCCTCCCCTATTCAACCCTCCCACCTCCTCCCCTCCCCCTTATTTCATAGAACTAATTGAGGGAAATATTGGGAATGGAGTTTTTAAATTTATTTTATATACCTTTACAATACTAGCATATACAGAGGAAGCTTCTGATCACTTACTGAGTGACCTCAATGATGTGAGCAATACCCTTCGATTGCAGATAATTACTTGGTAAATAAACATAAATATAAAATGCCTACACTGTGGTGGAAATGGTAGATGCAATCTAGACTATTACATTTTTATTATGCAGCGTTTTTTTTTTTAACCTCTACAAGGAATTGACACTCAAACAATCCTGGGGGTTTAGTTCAGTACCCAGCGCTTATCAGCTTGTCCCTCTGTCAGCTCTTTGCTGTCAAGCCATCCCTCTTTCACTCCACCTAAAAGTCTACCCCAGGGGGGCAGTGAATCGCCAATAGGTTGTGTTCATTTCCAGATGCCACCTACTCTGTGAAGCTTCCATGGCATTGTTCCCTCTTTCAGAACTTGTGCCTCTTGACTCCCAGTGAGGTGCTCATGAGCCATCACTCATATCTTCCTGAAGCTTTCTCTTTCTCTCCCCTTATTCCTCAACCCTGTGTGTCTTGCCTCCCTGTACAGCCCCAGCCTATAATCCGGACATGTTGATAGAAGCAAGATGTTTCTGAGATATTTCCTGTACAATCATTGTGTTAAGTAATGTGGGATATTTAATTGATTCATTCGTCATGGGCAAAATTGTTACTTACATCCAACAGTCGTGACAACCTCCTCTGGTTTTTCTTACATGCCTTTTTATTTCCTTAAACAATTTGAAATATTGTTTCACAGTGCAGTTATCATCAAGCTACTCTCCTGTCTTGATCTATGATTCTCTGGTGTGGTTTGAGAGAGCACCCCTTCCTCAACCACCTTGCCAGTCACCAGACAGATGTCCTTTCTGGGTGATTCAGTCCTAATAAGCCACTTCCCTGTGCCCACACTTCATTTTTTCCCCTTTTAAGCTTACTTTTTTCCCCACTCTATCCCCTCCCTTCGCTTCTTTTCTGCTCTGCTGTTGTCAAGCAGAATTCTGTGCAATTCCTATGTGAAAAACCAGCCCATCCCCGCCTGCAAAAGAGACAGTTTGGTACTCTACGTATAAATGATGACTTCCTTCCAGAAAGCATCATCACTTCACCTCTTCAGTCATCCTCAGCTTGTGTTTACACCCCCACTGGGGCCTGCAGTTCCTTTGCTCAACTGAAAAATTCCACTAATACTTCTAGTCAATTCTATGAATTTCACCATTTAAACATGTTATTACTCAGATAAAAGCACGCTTTGCTATCGCTTCTGCTCTGCTGGACAGCTCCTCAGTAAGAAGAACACCTTTCATATTGTTTTGTTGAGCATTATCTATATTGAGTAAATATTGCTAGAATAAATGAATGAGTATATAGATTTTAAAAAGCAGAAACAAAAAAAATCTCAAACAACCTACCTTGTACAGCCCAAAACGGGGATATTTGCACTGAGGTGGCAAAGCAGTGCATTAAATAGAGCAATGAGAAAGTTATCCCAGTTCTGTTACTGCTGAAAATAAAAACATTGAAAAAAAGAGTGAAACAAATTCGGAAGGAAAGGAGAAACGAGTGATTTGAGAGATTTTAATATGCATAGATTTAAGCTTCTGGATGAGTCCGTTTCTCAACAGTGCAGTTAGTCATTCAGTAGAATAAGAAGTGAATTGTTTATTTCTCCCAAGATCATTCTGGATAATGGTAAATATTAATTGTATGCTTATTTCTACCATTTTCACTACAATTTTATTATTGGAGCTTTCTTCCTAAAGTAGTAAAAATCAGTGTTAGCTCACCTTTTTTAGTGTCCGATGCATTTCATGCTAATTATATAATGGTACCATTGTTAGACTTTACAGAAATTATAAATGGGAATAATTTTTGTCTCCCGTTTTAACACAAAGAGCCTGTGAATAGCATATGTCATTTATATTAATCCTGAGGTCATAAGAAGAAAAAAATAAGGGTTTGTAAGTTGTACTTATTTACTTGTGGATCAAGTCCATCTACTCTTTTGATCAGCTAGTGATGCCCGCACTGCGTTACAGTAATTCTTGGCATGTTATCAAAGGATATGAACGTGGAGCACAAGCGTCCCCTCCAAACCGTGCCTTCCTCAATCCTAAAGCCTCATTTTTCCCACTGAATAATTTACAATAATGTCTGGAATGCAACACTTCGATGTACTTCGTGTTAATAGGATATGAAAAATAATCATCAGTGAAATTATAATTGAGCTGCTGAATATTTTACACAAGAGATCTAATTCTCAGTACAGACTGTTTCATAAGATTCTGGATTCTGGCCAAAATTTTCACTCTAGGAGAAATCTTTACATTAATTGTCGTGTAGTTTCCTAGCTTTTTAGCATATCAGATTATCTGAGCTATTTTGATTTGTTTCTCGAAGGTGAAGATAAGGCGAGATCAAGTATGCTCAGGGAAGTATGGCTATAGACCTAATTTTTTTTAAAAAGGTAAAGACAGATATTTCTTAAAACTTATCACATCATTTGGTCACTCATTCCTTCATGTCCAGTACACATTACTATTTCACTTCAAGGAAAGGTAACACACACCATCGGATATTCTTATCTGATTATTATTGCTTTAATATATAATGAGATTCCAAGTCTAAATTTTAGGTTTCCCATTTCTGTTAACCATTTCATTCAATTGGATGGAAAATGTACTCACATTACAATATGTTAGAAATTTTTAAAAGGATAAAAACCAGCAAATTTTAACTTAGGTTTTAGAAGGAAAATACTCATTTCTTTTCTTCTTTTTCTTAAAACTATTCTACCTTGTCCTTTCAGAATTTGTAGATAAGATCTTAAATGTCCATATTCTTACTACAGTTTAAGGATGTTCAGAAAATCTGATATATCAACAGTGCCATAAAAGAAAAAAATTAAATTTAAATGTTTAAATATATTAAAGTATAATAAATGAATGTATAATATGGTCACATATAAAATATTTGATTATGAATAGACATTTACATTTAAAAGCAGATGTAAATATATTGCATCACTGTGATATTCTCTTTGATGATCCTTTTAAATGACAAATACACTCCATTTTAGATTTTTTCTCCATTTTTTATTGTGTGTAGTTTCACTAGAATAATATGATTTTATATGAATGATATGGATTCATTACTTATACCTATTTGAATCATATACATGTACATGTACTTAAGCTATTGAATGATTGTTGTAAGAGATACTTTTCAGTATTTTGATTTTTTGGGTTTGGTGGTCATATTCTGAATCATAAATGTCAGAGCTACTTGCATTTAAGTCAGCCTTGGTGTTTTAATGAGATGTTCTTGAGAAAAGATATGCTACAAAGAAGCGTGAACATTTTCTAACATAATTTGAAAGGTTTAGCTAGACTCAGTAGGATATGGTTCTTCCTTGGTGACCCCTCCCAGCCCTGCCACAGGCTTAAGGAGTATGTATGTGATTGTCATGTTACTCCAGCAGGCTGTTTTATCGCTTTACCTTATGTGTGAAAAAATTGAGTTATATAAGACTATGAAACATATAGACAAACTAGTTAAGAGACTCAGTGAGAAACTATTCTAGAAATGTATTCCTTTGATGCTACACATAAACTCCTTGAAGTACACAAAAACACTCACTAAAACTTTCAAGGTTCAAAATTATCTTTCTTTAAGGCAGAGTAGTATTCTACTAGACCACATTTTCTTTATCCATTCATCGGTAGAAAACATATCAGTTGCTTTTAAAAAAATTAGCTCTTATAACTCAATGGGTGAACATTGAGATCATTATGCTTAGTAAGATGAATCAGAAACAGATTGACTATCACATGGTTTCTCTAATGTGAGAAAATCAAACTGTAAACAAGTAAAAAAGCAAGATAAAATAGTGATGGCAGGAAATGGTGATCTGGATTTTGTGATGAGAGCCAGCTGTTGTGAGGGGTGGGATGAGAGGGTGGAAAGAGGTCAGAGAAGTAAAAATGGCCAAGGTGCCATGTGCATGGGACCAATTCCCCAAGATGAATGTAATCGTTATGTGTTCCAAATACATACTAAATCAAAATAGTTCCAAGGAAAAATAAAAAGTACGAGGCTTCCAAGGAAAATGATACTGGAGAAAGCTCAAAGCTGTTTAACTTTTTAAATCAAACAGTTCAATTAATTTTTACAAAGTTAGTAAAATCTTGATAACATTTGATGCTTCTTTAAGATTTTAATCTGCCATCAACAAGTCCTTTTGAATATTTAATGGCTATTAGGGTGTTGGTCATGAATGCTTTCTCATCTAAGCATTTTCATTATGATATTGTTCCTTTTTCATTATGCTATTATGATGTACATATATTAACTTATGAGGATCTAAGAAATGCACGTCTGATTGGCAAGCAGATTTTTTTCCCTCACAGTGCCATAATTACAACTGAGAAGATATTATACCCTCCATTTTAAAGGTGAAGATATTTGAGGTTCAAAAGTGGTAAATGTCACATATCATACATTCATTAAAAGATGAAAGCTTAGCATGATAGTACGTTTTCAGGCTGTTGTTACTTTCCTCTAAGTAATTATAGAGGTAAAATGATCTGATATAAGTTCAGAAAAAGGCTCAGACTTAGAACTTTGATAAGTGAAAGTGATATTCTGCACTTTTGGCTCTTCTGGCTAAGGATTCTATTTTCCTTTTTAAAATATATTATAATTTCTATAACACTATTTGAAATGATCATCTTGATAATCTCCACTTTTAAATTGCATTTTTCTAAGGAGCTTGAATTATGTATTTATTTGTGGTTTATTTTATCTTCCCTGTTTTAATTTTTAAATTGTAAAAAGATTCTGACTGGAGGACCACATTTGGAGCTGCTGTCATTATCGCTCTTAACTTCGTTGATCCAACACAGTAAGCCAAGATTAAATTTTATATTGGCATACTCTCTTACTAATCAATTCCTAGAATTCAGCTAAATGATTATTTAAAAAGTTAGAAAATATTTCATAAGAACAACCTATCACTGCAGTTTTATGATGTCCTGACTAGAGCCAATTGCAGATTTGAATTTTACACATAATTGGCATCTATTCATATATTATAAACTAATCCTAATTCCTCCCGAGTAGTCTGTGTATTATACGACTGGTTTTGTCTTCACAATGTCCCCTTGCTGAATGAGGGTCATTTAAAAAATATAGACAAACCTTTTGTGGTGGAGATTTTGACTTGTTTTGAGATACACATGTTTTTCTTCTATACTTCCATCTTCTTTTGACCAATATGTAGATTATATTATATTCTGTCTGAAGCAGACCTATAGTGAAGCATTTGACATTACAAATATGGGCGCCTACAAATGAGAATAGATATACTTGTTTCTGTTGGTTTATAAAATTTGCTAAGATTTTATTTAACTGTGAGTGATCTGGATGTAATCCTCTCCAAATGCAGAAGAATTCATCAGATACTGTTTTTAGTCTGTAATGACAGAACTATTGTCAGAAAATAGAGAAAAGATCTTTCTTTCTCTTCTACTCCATTAGAAATGATCTCAAATGGAAATTGGCCAAAGGATAAGAATTAATGTAGTAAGACTTTGACAGCAGAGATGATTAGGAGATTGGAGCTTCTGCCCATGTTATTGCTGTTTCTTTCTGGGAATTGTCCCCGAGGCTCTTTTCTATTGGTTCTGTTCTGATATTTTCATGTGCTGTGTAAGATGTTTATCCTGAGGTTAATTTTGTGTGTATAATACTAACAATCCATTTTTGAGTTTTGGAGCTGGCTCATTAATATCCGTGCTGTTCAGCATTTCAACCTGAGGACTGATAAGCTTTTGGCTTTGGCAACAGGTGCAGTATACATAACTTGATATGAAGGACTTGGTTGTACTTTGCCCCCTTGCTCCCTTGATTGTTAGTTTGTAATTTTTTTTTTTTGCACCTGGCTATGGAAATAATCACTGGCTTATGTTCTAGAAAAACAGAAAAATAGGATGAAATCCCCTTGAAGGCAAAACAAAGTCACATTAATAGCTAATGATTGAATATGGCTTTAGGGTCTACTCTGTTAAAACCAGGAGACAGGAAAGAAAAGGGACTAGGAAGAGGGAGAGGGGAAGGATGGAAAAATAAGTGGGGATAACTGAATTTTAGTTGCCTTTAAAATCAGGCTGCAACTGATTATCACATGCTGAATCTTAGTGACTCAAAATGAAATGGAAAGCAGGAGCCCAAATCACAAACAGCTTGTAAATTACTTGAATCTCTTAAGTGGGAGGCTCGTAAATGTTGTTGGCGTCCACTCGATCTACAGCATGCTGAGTGTTGTGTCCACGTCCTGAGGATTCACTTTCTTTCTCATTCAGGTGGACATCAACAAAGATTTGGAACTGTGTTTATTAACTTTTAGAACTCTTTATTCATGAAAAGAGATTTTAAAATTATGTATATTTTTTCAGTTAAAGGGAGGTTAATACTTTTGGTGATAATAATCTCTCCATGGGCTCTGGGTTCTTGAACATGGCTGTACAAATTATCAGTATCATGTTACCCAGGGACAGCTGCATTTGCGGCTGCCTATTATGAGAGAAATTGGTAAAATATCAGGTCTACAGCTGTGACCAAATTGGATTAATGCTCTTGAATACCGACTGGGACCAAATACAATATGTATCTATATTTACAATATTAATGTTTAATCATTGACATGCGAATTCAGTTATTGGCACAACTCCCATGTTCCATACCAGAGAAATTCAGTTTTCTTTGATCTCCCTGTCACCTGCATCCCTGTAGTGACATTAACACCTCCCTATGAGATTTAGACTGCTAACGAGCCATTTTTTTAACCTAAAGGCTTAGCAATATACATGGTCTTTCAATGCATGTATATGGAGATTGCAGATTGATACAATTTGAGGATTTAATCGGCCAGCCTAATTATTTGTGTATTATCACGTTTGCCTCATCATAGTCAGTACCAGAAGTAGTGTCTTAAGAGCTGGAAGATAAGGTCTGCACACCTGTATGAGCAGTCTTGATTATACACTGTCCTGGTTATTACATGGAGGAAAAAAGGAGTTCAGCCAAGAAATTGCATTGTAAATAGACTGTGGGTGAAAAATTTGAAGTTTACATAATATCATCCCTAACATAAGAGGACAATGTGGAGACTAAGCAGTTATCTGACAGGAAAAGCTAATGTTACCTTTATATTGGAGAGTAGTTATATGAGAAAATTCATTCTGCTATTATTTACGTAGAAAAATCTATCCATGAGAAGAAATTTACAGATTATAAAAAGATAAAAGGAATTGACCAAAGAGGGCATTTGCCAATGTGTGTATATATTTGTGTGTATATCTTTATAGAGAATGTACACATGTGTATTACTTGAAGGAGGACATATTTCATTTGACTTTAGATATTCATATATGGCAACTAAATCATTATTTGCTACAAAACCCAACAGTAAGTAAGAACTACTGTCCTGTGTGAAACTCATGTTCTTTCATACAATAAGTTTTGTTTGGAAGAACAAAATCAGAAGTACGGGAATTACTTTTTCTTAAAGATTTAAAGCAATTTGTCCTTTGAAGATTCTCCTTTTCTTCTTAATTTCTGTCTGTTCTTTCCCTTTCTGTCACACTTTCGTTGTTCATTGTATCTTCAAAAAAAGTTTCAATACTTGTTTCAATGATTGTGCCTCTTCCCAGGACACTTATGCAGGTAAATCAATCTATTTCTAGATCCAGAACGGCAAATACCTGAGGTGACTTTAAACAGTTCTATCTATGTCTCTGATTTTAAATGCCCCACTTGGTGGAACGTGGATTTACAGCTGAGAGTAAAACAGTCTTGAAATTCTGTGATGCCATATGACAATCATAAGAAGTACTTTATTAGAAAGTGTATCGTCTTCCATTTATTGTAAGAAAAGGTTTACTGATGTGGTAATAGTGGTTTTTTAATGTAAGTGAACTTACAAATATATAAATCAAACCAATGAAGACAAGTGTGGTGATGCACATTTATAATATCAACTACTCTGTAAGTTGAGGGAGGAGGATAACAGGTCCAGGTTCACCCTGGCAACAAAGAAGTTGTCTTACCAAAACATTATCCTGGTTACTTGTGATCTCAGCTATTTAACAAATAGTATAAAATATATATAAAAATATATAAAATTTTTAAAAACACTTCCTTGCTCAAGTTAATGTAATAGATTTGTTGCAAACTCAAAGACACAAAAACCCTTTTGTCTTCTGAATGGAAAGTCAACTTTTTTTTCATTTAAGTGGCATTTAGTGAACATGATCAGATTGTATAATCTAAAAAAATCTCTTTAATTCAGTTTTGGTATAAATCATGCACCATAAAAGGAAGTTCTGTCATTTTAAAGATTTCTTGGATATTGTTTGTTTTCTTTACTTTTCCGTATTGTGTTATATCTTTGTGCCATGAACTCTTCATTCATACTGACACAGAAGATACTGAAGTAGATGGCGATCCTAGCCTTAAGGATTATTGCTTCTGCAAAAAGTTTTGTCTTAATTTGATCCTGCTGCTTGTCTCTAGAATTAGACAAGTTTCATTATTGACCTTTTTGCTGCTTAAAACAAATACACTTGTTCTATTTGTTCCAATTTCAACAAATTTGTATGTCCTCAAGCATGGCCTTTAAAAAATCTCTTTACTATAGGTCACCAGAGATGTCTGAGCAGAGGGAGAAAAGGAAGCATTGTAAAAGGAAAATGAGAAACACATTCAGGATTTTTTTTAAAAAAAGAACTCAGTCAATTGATTCTCACGGTCAATTTGCATGTGGGTTGTGGGACTCATTTCTTATACAGTGAGTGATCTGGTAGTAGTACAGTCAGTAGTGTTCATCCCCACCGCATAATGCCTGCTATTCTTTCTTCATTAGATACTATCGGCTTGGTTTTGTTTTCAAAACAAGTACAATTTTTTTTTGTTCCTTTAATCTTCACTCCACTCCTGCCAGTGGCTGATTTGTTCTTTATGTTGAGCAATGCTTGACATCAAAATCCGTCTTCTCTTCAGCTCACCTTGAGATCACTCTACCCATGTCAGATACCAAAAATGAGAGAACAACACAGTCAATTAGACAGAGAAATGTGTCCAGGATCTGTGATTCCCAATATATTAATATCACATTATATTCATATTAAAACCTTGAGAATGTGAAAATAGAAATTCAGAGGAAAAGATAAAAATAATTAAATTTTATTTTTCCCTGGGTTTTGCAAGCATGAATAAGGGATTGAAGATTTTGTTTTGGGGGAAAAAATGGTCTTTCACTAATTATAATTTTGAAAAAATGTGTCACACTTATACTATATTTTAAAATAATTCATCACTTGCAATAAAATGTCTGAGTTGTTCATGTTGTGACTAAGCCGAGGACTCCCAAAATAGCTGTGAATAATGCAATACCTTATAGGTAAATTGGATAATTATATCTTCCAAGTTAATGAAGCATTTTACATTACCTTAGCATTTCTGCCCAGAGTTAGAGCTGGACAGTTCTGTCTTAAAAGTTAACAACACTCTACTAATCATTCTAAAATATCTATTGATTTTGTTTTTATATGATATGGTTTTCAGTGCCTTTGGTCTGTCAGAAAATGAGTCTCTGACTTGACATAGCTCAGGTAACATAGTAATTGCATTTTATGTGGAGATATTGACCAGTTTAATTTCTGCACAACTATATTTTGTATGGTTCTCCATCCCATGTTAAACTCTAAAGAAATATGCTCAACATAAGCTTAAGGAAAAATGGTAAAGCAGTTTTAATTATTTTATAAACCTAATAATAGTTTGACATCATTGGATTTCACTCATTGTTTTTAACGACAAGACATTGTGCCTTTTAATGCTTAAAAAGATCTCTTTTTAAAGCTAAGCCCATACGGTGGTGCAGGCCTATAATCCCATCTCTAGGAGGCAGAGGCAAGGAAAATCACAAGTCTGAGCCCAATCTGACAACTTGACAAGACCTTTTCTCAGAATCTAAACAGAAAAAAAGAAAGAAAAAAGAAAAGTCTTTAAAGGAGAAAGTGTAACATTTTGTCAATATTATTGATGAATAAATCAGGTTTTAAAGTTTTCATATCATGGCCTTTGTTCACAGCGAAGGTGACACTCAAACCTAGGGCATTCACATTCTGATATTAAAGAGTGAAGCCACCCTTTATAGCTTGTCCTCTGTGAATAATATTTGCAGTAAATATCCAAGCTTCAGAGAACACAGTCTGCATGTAAGCCCAAGTATTGTAAAGCCTTCCCGTGTGAAGCTTCACCTGAGATTCTTGCCCCAGAAAGTCAATTCAACAGGCGCTGGCCATGTCCTACCTGCCCTAGACTGTGCTGGCACAGTGATGTGTAGTAGTTCTCAGCTGTCAGACTCGCCTTATCCCCTGGGGAACTAAAAATGAAACAGACTTCACTCTTAATATGCACGCCAGTTAGAGTTTTAGGTTTGCATACATAGATATGAACAATAATGAATTCCCCATAACTTCAAAAAAGTTTAGATACAATGAAGAGTAATTTTTGCTTGTTTGTTTTGTTTTTGCTTTTGCTTTTGGCTAAGGTTGAAAACTTTGTGGGAGACAAGGCAGGTGTAGATGTGACAAGACCACTATCAACGTGAGATTTAGGGGACATTGGTGGTGGGACCCTTTCTGAGTGATTCCCATGGCAGTAATTTTGTATAATAAATCTAGTAAGCCAGGTAGTAAACAGCTTTCTCCCCAAATGGGTTAATTAAATTTTGATAATTCTAGATTTTAAGTGCTTAAAGCACCAAAGACATATGAATTGCTCTGCTCTGACTGCCTAAGTTAAATACCGCCTTGTGGGCATGTTATAAAGAGACGTGCACTTTGTGCCTGCTGTTCTGGAGACTGAGGTGCTAGCGGGTTGGTTTTCTCTAAATCCCGTCTCCTTGGCTTGTATGTGATAACGTTCTTGTACATCCAAATTTCCACTCTTGAAAGGACAGGTTGGGTTGGAGCCCATTCCAACAGCCTCAAACTGTCTTTCTCATCTTCTTTACAGCCCCACTGCCAAAGACAGTCACGTTCTCAACATCGTGTGAACTCGTCCTTGCGACAGTTGCTTACAGTTTTTTGCCTTATTCCCTATCTCTTCCTTTGTATCATCTACAGGCTCCACACTCAAGTTTGTTTGTTTGTTTGTTTTGGCAGAGTCTGGCTCAATAGTCACCCAAACTGGCCTAGAGCTCACTCAAGGCGATCCTCCTGCCTTAGCCCCTCAGTCTCCCAAGCACTGGGATTGCAGGTGTGCCCCACCATTTCCAGCTGTTACTGGGTGCTGGGGGGTGGAGCCACCTAATCACTGATCTGCCCCCTCAACTCCATCCAACTCTTGTATCTGCTAGTTCTCATTTGTTGCTAAGGTAGGTTATGTTTTAGGAACTCTTCCTAAATCCTGTTAGTAAGCAGTGGCTTGTGCATTGGTGCTGCTAGGTGAACACCTGCATGAACTTGAAGGCAGGAGAGCTTAGTGTCTGCACCTTGGACAGTGGGTAGGAGGGATTGCTCGGATGCCAGTCCACATGCAGTGGGCATCTTTTCAGAGTTAGATGTTTTGATATTCCTTGGATCTATCACATGGATAGCTACCTATTTACACCTAGGTGATAAGTCTGGTTTTGTCTGCTGTTTTCAGCTTTTTTACATTCTGTAGAACCAAATTGTAAATACCATATTAATGTGACATGTCGAATTCATTCTACCTTTTATTTGGGAGAAAATGCTGATACTTTGTGATTTGTACATCCTTTCATCTGGCTTTTAAATTTTTTCAAATGTGCATGCCCCTTCCTCTATTCTGTCAACGTTACTGTTTAAGTAAATTTTTTTCTCAATTTTGTTGAAATTATAAATGAGAATTCCACCATGGGGGAAAGAAAACCTCAGGAGATATTAATGCAATATTTTTGAATCCAATATTCTTTAGGACTGCAGATTTCATGTTAAATTGTTATAAAGTTTCTATAATTAGTTTTTTCTAACCCTTTCATCCTCATGTACCATCTGCAAAATATTTCTAAAATGCATTGGGGAATCCAGTGAAGGTAGACTGTCTGTCACTGGACCGTCAATATGTAGAAATACCCACGGGAATGGCCATGTATTGTCATTTTTCCTTATAGAAAAAATGAGTTAAACTAAACTCTGCTGTGCAGTTTTAAGTAACATTTTCACTTGGTTTAGGGAAGTTCTCAATTAAAATTTGTCCAAAATGGTATTTTATATTTAGGATTATCACCAGATTTTAATAGGAAACCGGTTTCTCTATAAATTTTGCTGACTAGGTGTGGCATCTAAAACGTGTGCCGTATGTCACTTCCTCTCGTTTTAATCCACTGCATTGGCATTTGCAGGGATGAAGAACCAGGAGGCCAGTTGGTGACAGATAAGTTTCATATCGACTGGGACTCTGTCCTGATTGACACAGATAATGTCATTGTAGCAAGATTTGATGGCAGAGGAAGTGGATTCCAGGGCCTGAAAATTTTACAGGAGATTCATCGAAGATTAGGTTCAGTAGAAGTGAAGGATCAAATCGCAGCTGTAAAGTAAGTGGCTCTACTCTTTTCCCATCTTTTTTTTCCTGTAATGACAGAACCTAGGCATGTGACTTATACTAATAAGTGCCTCAGAGGTTTTTATTTTAGTAAAGGAGAATTTTTCTAAGTATATAGCTCTACTTCATTTCTCAAGTCCCTGTCACCTGTCGTGGTATAAGAAAAAATTGTTATGTTTTTCTTTCTGGATTAGAATATACTTTATATTTATGAAAATGAGGCGGACATTATACCACAGTATTGTTTCTCTTAAAATAACCTAGAAAGTCTATGATTTCTACAGTTCATTCCAATGTTTTAAGTATCACAGTTACTATTATCATACTGTCGTGAAACTAAGAAAATGAATTAAGAAAGCTTGGAGATTCTTTACAAGAGTATGTAGAAATAAGTGGAGATATTGTTAAAATATACATGCCAACCCTGTCTACTTATAGTATTGCTGAAGAGCCTACATTTATGACAAGTTCCCAGATAATATCAAAGTATGGACAACCACTTCTAATACCAAGATTTTGGAGCACATCATCATTTTATATGACTAGAGCTATAGTTAGTAAAGTATTTCTAGAGCTTTTGTTTGTGGGTAGGGAAGGCCGCTTGTGTGACACGTTTAAATTCATATGCACACTTGACTCAAGAAGATATGACGACATTTTTTTCTTTTGCATTGCAGATTTTTACTGAAACAGCCATACGTTGATTCCAAAAGAGTAAGCATTTTTGGAAAGGTAAATAGTAGAAATATTGACTATTTATCAATACGGATATGTATGTGTTGTGTATATATTTGTAAGTACATATAGATATATATAATTACATTCTTCATTGCTCTTCAATTTTTCTCCATTATCTTTAAAGGAACTAGCATTTTCTGTGTTGTGCTTCTCCAACATGAATGCAGACCGATAGACAAATACAAGTCTATCACTGGTGGGGAAAATGTTAATGAGAAAATGAATTATCTCAAGGAAATGGAAGATTTGATCCCTTAGAAATGAACTGTAGTGTGTGTGCTCCTGTCACCCGCTCCTGTGTTGGCGCCAGATGGGAGAGGCTGGTGACAGAAAGGCAAATGCTGTAGGATTCCCTTCCCATGAGGCATCAAAGCTCATGGAGAAGATGGTGACATGGTGACTGTGAGCAGCTGGGGACGAGGTGACAACACAAACAGTAATGGCTTTCAGCATGGGGTCTGCAAGGGGAAACAGTTCAAGAGATGTGGTCAGAGGACCCTTGTGGGTACACTTGATGATTCTGAACAAGTGCTAACATGAAAGTAAGAGAAACTTTACCTTACATGTTTTCCCACACAAAAGGGTACATACACAGGCAAGCAGCTTGCTCACTATAGGCTCAATATATGTAGCTGCAGATAGAAGAATAAAGCCTTACGTGTTTCAGTGCTCTGCTTTCTGGGCACACAGTGGGCATAAAGAGCCGAGTGAGCCAAATACCCATGGAAGCCTTGAACTTATGCTTGGGGCAGGCGTGTCCTCTATTGCCCTTTCTCTTCTTGACTCCTCCCCGTCTCTCCCTTCTTTTCAACAAACCATATTTTTTCCATATTTTTTCTCTAAATTTTGGGTTTCCATTTCACTAATTTCTACCCTCACCCTTTTTTTCCTACTTGTAAATATCACTTTGTAATTCAGTTATTAACTTGATGTCAAAGTTACTCATTTTTAACATTCTTCTTTTTGATATAAGTATTTGAAATATACCAATGAGATATTTTTGAGGTACTTCCCAATAGTTTCATATAAGTATCTCTTCGTTTTCAAGGTAAGTTTATTCTCTATAAGTTGTTTGTGTTATGAATTATTTGAATGTTAGTTTGCTTTTTGTCTTTTTGAGATAGGTCTCCCTGTCTCTCCACTCTCAGCTCCCTAGTTCTGGGATTACAGGCACACACCATCCTGCCTACAAAATATTTTTCCTATTTGATTTTTTGTTCTCTTTTGTTGCAGACTTTCACTGTAATTGCATTGTGATCTGATAATCACCTGTGTAATAGAAATATATTGAAATATCAATCAATTTATGATACAAAGGGGAAAACTTTTGGTTTTTCCATGTATTCCTAGATATCCCTCTACTCCAGCACATCCACTGTGATGTTCCACTCACAATTTTTGTCCACTGACAAACTTAGTGTTTTATTTTTTCCCTCATTTCTAAGAAACATATATTTATAAAACCATTATAATTATGAGCTATTCTATTTGTCTTAATTTGGATTATTTTTGCAGTATGTTTTAAGCCTATTATTATTTATTCCACACATGTTAAGAATTATTTCAACTTTTGAGAAGTTGAATTTTATTTTTCTGTACTGACCTGATTTATCTCTGTTTTTTACATTAGAGATGTTATTTTTTGTGTTAAAATTTTAACAACAAACTGGAGATGTAGCTTATTTTCAGACTACTTGCCTAAAACCATCAGTTCAAACCTTAGTTCAGAAATCATATATAATAACAGTATTCTTTTGATTGACATCTGCTTGTTAAAGATTCTATGTCTTATATTCAAATCTAGGTCTTTGTACGTTAACATTTTTGCTTTTAGCTTTTAAGTCTATAAATAAAATTGAAGGGAACATTTGCGTACATATTTTTCTTAGATATATATATTCTCTTTTTTTACTTGATACATATTTAGGAGGATAGAATTATGGATTGTGTGGTAAGCCTTTTTCTCACCTTTACAGAGAAAATACTCTTTTCCAAAGTTCATATGAATTTATTTTGTTAAGAACAGCATATAAATGTTCTAGGCATTCAGCATCCTCACCAGCACTTTTAGTACAATAGTTTTTAATTAAGTCATTCTAATTCATTTTACATTCACTAATTTCACTTTCATTTTATTGATAAATAATATTGAGCATCTTTCTCAAGTGTGCGTTTCTCAAATGTGCATTTTTAAAATTCAAATACAATTGGCATACTGTAAAATTTACTGTGACATCTTGAAATCAGATAAAAAAGCCTTGAAATTTTAATTTTTTCAAATTTCCTTTGTGTCATATTGGTACATTTCTTTATAAATTTTAGACATTTTTTATAATTTCTAAACAATACCTTGCAGTAATTTGGATTTGAATTTTACTGAATCTACAAATTCCCTAGGGAGAACTCACATCTAAGCAACACTGACTTTCTGTGTCTTTTTTTTTTGTGTGTATTCTACAGCTTCTTCATAAGTATAAATATCTTTTTATTAATCATGATAGTATTATGTTTGTTTATATGAACCTCTATTTGATGCCTTTTATCCATTTAAAACAATTATCATCAGATTCCACTTGACTATTAACTCAACATCACATTCTCCAACAGTTCTATTTAAAGTGTGTCAAAATCCAATTTTAACAGTCCTAGTTTATAAACTGTTCTTCATGTTTGCATCTCCGTGTCTGTGTATTTAACTCTCTGTCATCCTTGCATTTATATTGAAGCCAAATAATTTACTCTTTATGTGTGGTTTCTTTCATCATGCACTGATTAAACATTTTAAAGTATTTAATAACTAGAAATTTCATAGGATTTTGTGTAAAAAAATTTGGTCTTATTTTTTCACTTATGTTGATGTTCTCAAATATTTTATCTTTGAATATCCTTAGTCTTGATATTTGATTCTTTTAGACCTTTTAAAACAAATATCTGTTATATTAATCAATTCACTGTTTTCCTTCTGCTGGCTCTCAGTCATGGAGAATTACTTCTCTGTGTGTTTCACTATTGTTTTGTAGGTGAGATTATCTTTCTTGCAATTTGATTTATAGGAATACTTTGGAGCTTCTATTGAAATTGTACTTTTTGTTTTATTTTGTTTTGTTTTGAAGTAATGGGGTTTGAACCCAAGACCTTTGCTCTGAGCTACATTTGGGGCCTTGTTTATTCTTCATTTTTGATAAAGACTTCCTAATTCACTAAGTTTCCCACACTGTGCTTGAACTTGTCTAGCTTTACAATTATATTTTTGTGTTAGATTTTTTGTTAGTTTCTAATTTTATGCTAAATTGGAATTTTCAGCCCAATTATAATCTTATGGCTGAAAATTTTAATCAATATTAAATTTTATTAGTTCTAAACAAATTCTTGACAAGAAAAATATTTTCACTGTTCTATTTTTTATAGCATATTTACTTTTGGTCATCTTTATGCAATTCTTTAGGTGTAACTTTTTATAGGCTATCCTTTACATCCAGTTTATGAAATTTATTGTCCCAATCAACTGAAGGAGTCATCATAGCAGAAAGCCAAAGTCATTACCATAAGAAAATGCTATCTTTAGTTTGTTTACCTGTCATGCATCAGTTTGTATTTGACTTGTGTGAATTCATTGAATTTATGCCACTCAGTAGTGCATTAAAAATTATTTTCAATAGTTTGAGCTCCCTTTTTAGTTTAGTTGTTTCTTTGTTTAGTGTTTTATATCTAGGATTTGGGGGGGGGGGGTTCTTTTCATTTCATTTTTTTTTCTTTCATTGAAAAATCAATGAGGTATGTACTTTGTCAAATATGATAAATGGAATTGCCCCACATATGTTACCATCACTGCGCGTAAGGAAGGCCACCCTGGTATAATGAGCTTCCAGTCGAAACAGAAAGCCAGAGTAAGGAGCGATGGGAGTTATTTGAAATATTCTCTTTGGTAAAGGGCGAAAAGTTGGCAACATACATTAGTCACTTTTTCATCAATACAATAAAATACCAAACAACTGCAGCTTACAGGATGAGAGATTTATTTTGGCTCATGGTTTCTGTGAGCTCAACCCTTGGCTGACTGACTCCAACGAACTGACTACATTGGGGAAGATTATGGCAGTAGAAAACTGCTCAATCAATGGTGGTCAGACAACAGAAAGAGAAGGAAGGAGGGAGGGGCAAGACCACATCCTTCTATGTCATGCCTTTGGTGGCCCGCCTCTTCCAGCCGTGTCCCACCTTCTGAGGACACATTTCACTATGAACTCATCAGTGTCACACCCCATGATCCACTCACTTTCCTAAATCCTCATCACTGAACATGTGGGACAGTTTGAAGGGCATGTCAGATCTAAACCATAATGTAGCACTGGGCCAGGAATCTGCCTTCTGTGATCAGGCTCTGTCTTCTGAATTCCCCAATATTTGATTGTATTTCACAGACCTTCTTAACTCTTTCAGAAAACAATATGTTTGTGGATTTTGAAGTATATTTGATTTTGACCCCTATGTAACAGAAATTGTGACTCCAGGAAAATGCTTAATTTTCGGAGGGTTTTTTTTTTTAGTATAATTTGTTTGATTTGCAAAGTTTGGAAAGCAATTCTAATGTGTGGCCTCAAACTATTTAAATTTGTTAAGGAATACAGTCATGCTGCTAGTAAGGATGCTTTTGAGTTCAAGTTAAGTATGGATTTTATACAATATTGTGCTTTTCTACATAATGAAAATTTAAGCCACTAAATGTCAGTGATATATTGATTAAGGTTCTAAAATTCATATGTGTTGTGTTTTGGACCTGGAATGTCCACTAAAAGCTTCATGTGTTTGGATGTGGTGGGATTCCCATGAAGCTGTGTACTGTTGGGAAGTCGGGTCTGGATAAAAGTTGTAACTGCCTGGAGCTTAACCTGGAAAAGATGGAACCCTAAGACTTTATCAACAGGGTGCAGATCACTGGGACAGAACCTGGAAGGGTGTACGCTAGTTCTCCCTTCCTGCCTGACGTGGCCTTCTGTCTGCAATGCCATAACCAGCTTTCCCGTGGCTCTGCCAGCAAACTATGAATGAACTGTGTGAGACCTTCTGAAATCATGAGTTAAAATAAAGTTTTCCTCCATTACTTTGTGCTTGTCAAGTATTTTGTCAGTGAATAAGTAACTAAGCAGTGAATTAAATATACTTCAGAATCCCCGAATATGTTGTTTTGTGAAAGAGTTAAGAAGGCCTGGGAAATACAATCAAAGAAGTAAGTAACTAATGAAATACTTACTTAATGAATAAGTACCTATGACAGAAATTGGTATCAGAAAAGTGGGAAGTAGGCATGTTGCTTACTTTTTGTTTTATTTCTAATTTTGCATGTATCCCTCTTAAGAGTATTTATGTGTTCTTAGATTTTCTTTTTGAAAAGGTATTTAAATTGACCTTTTATTAAGTTCTTTCTCTTATCTAAATCCCTTTCCTTCCAGATATCGAGATCATATCTTTTATCAGGCTTTTGTTCAAATCTTACCTTAACCTTTTATAAAACTAGTGCCTAAAATTCAATTCAAAAAATATAAACATCAGTTAGGCCAAATTGGTTGAAAGTTTGTATTGAAATTTTCTATGCCTTTAGTGCTTTCCCTATTTTTTTCTGTCAGTTAATGCAGAGTGTTGAAATCTTCAGCTATAATGTCTTTGACTTTTCCATCTTTCTGTTTCATAAGTTTTGCTTTATGCATTTCAGGGCATTTTTATGTCACATATAAACATTTAAGTTTTTTTATCATTGTAATTAGTTGACATGTTATCATTAAAAATCACTCTTTTTAAACTTTGCTTATTTTCTTTGAAAATATTCCTTGAAAATATAAATATAAATGATATTGCAGATACTAATATAGTCGGTACAGCTTTTTTCTTCCTGTTAAGATTCTGTCTTGTTCCATTCTGTTAAATTTTTTTGTATTTGCATGTTTATATTTAAAATGTGCTTCTTAAAGACAATACATAGTTGGAGCTTGCCATTTTATTCAATTTGAAGTTCTTGCACATTAATTAATTTTTGAACCTTTTATTTTGGTGGGATTAATGACATTGTTCCATTTTTAAGTCCGCCATTTTGTTACTGGCTTTTTTTGCAATTTTTATTTTCTTTTTAAATTTTTATGGCTTTTTTGTATTAAAAATCATGTTTTAGTACTTAGTTTAGTCTGTTCTTTGCACATTACTGATAATTCTCTTTCGTTTATATTTGTTCTAAAACTTACAATGTATAATATTAACTGATTAGATTTACTCCTCTATAGTGTCATTGCTTGTACAGTATGAGAAATTTATAGTGAACTACTTCTATATATATTTTTTTTTCTAGCCTTACACTTATGTTATATATCCCCCAAATATTACATCCTTTATTTATGTATTTACTTATTGAGACAGGGTCTCACTCTGTAGCCCAGGCTGGCCTTAAACTCACTATGGAGCCCAGGCAGGCCTTCAGAGTGATTGAATTAGAGGTGTGCACCACCACACCCAGCTTATGTGATGCTGGGGAATCGGACTCAGGTACTTAGCACCTGACTTGCCAAACAAGTGCTTTACCCACTGAGTCATTCCTCCAGCCCCTAGAAGCTTACTGGTTTTTTAAACAAATTTTAAATATTTCATTTACTAACAATTTATACTTATTAAAATTATTCATTTCTATATAGGAGTGCTTGGTTTAGATTGGATTCTAATGCATATGAATTTATGTGTTTGACTCTAGTGATATTTTGAAGTGTTATTGTATTAAAGATAGAATTTCCTTTCCACATTTTTTGGCTGTTTCAATAATAGATTATTTTCAATGTTGTACATGTAGAATCAAAAACTATAGTGTTAACATTTATTAGACAATAACTTTTCTTTACTTTGGTAATTTATTCCAATGAGTTTATTCTTAGATATCTTAGTCCTATCGAGTGTTACCTATTCTTTTTATATCTCCTAGTCAGATTTTATATCTCCTTCTTATTTTTCTAGTTGTTTCTTGTAATGGCCATGTTTAACTTTTACATGAATGTGATTTTCTCCCACCCACGCACACACCATATTTTCATATGCACATGATGCTCAATAGCTGCATTAAACTTGAGAATTCTGTGTGCATACATATCGCAACAACTTCATAATCCACTCTTCCTCTCTCAGTGCCTCACTCTCCAAGCCTCTCCCTCCCCCATGCTGCTTTCCACCATTGGGTGGTACAAACGTGAGGGAGCCTGTAGAAGAGTGGTGCTCTTTACCATCCAGGAACGTGTATCACACCGAGAAAGCTGTCCTGGGTATAGAGTCTGGCCTATCTCCCCCGGCCAATTTCTTCAGCTGTGGAAGGCTGATGTTCTAGGAGTAGCTATACCTTCATCAAGAACTTCTCAATTTAGAACAGGACAGGGGAGGAGATATAATCTAAGTTATTCCTCTTGTTGCTTACATGCCTTCAACTATACAGATGCTGCTATGCCATGGATCTAGACTGTCCCCTAGTAGCCTCATGTAGTGGAGTATCTATAACATTGTGTGTTATTGAGACCCAGGGCTTAGCCAGAAGGGGCTGATATTTGGAGTTTGACTTGGAAAGAGAGTACCAAATTGTTGAGACTGGGGGACGCCCAGGCAGAGATTTCAGGTGTGTGTAATTGACTTGTGGGCTAGGGCGTGAGGAAGGGCATCCAGCTCGGGCATGGGAGACCCAAGCGGAAGCTTGAACTAAGCAGAGGAAGGAGAACAACCATCGTTACAGCTTCCTCCTGGGAAAGCTCTAGCTTGGCCTCAGTCTTTAGACTGAACTCTGCTCCTGCTCACTTACTGCCTGTCTGCAATAGCGCGGGCAGCTCTCCGGTGTCTGCGATGTGTTTCCAGAGTTCTTGTGAACGGACTGTGTGAGACATTCTGAAGCTGCACCAAAATTAATCTTTCCAATCTTAACTTATGGATGTCGGGAATTCTGTCACAGCAGCAAATAAGTAAGACAGATACTAATGCCTGATTTATTCCTTTTTTACTTCTATATGTCTTACAGCTTTCTTGTGACCTGCAAACACCTACTTATCCATTCTGTGTGTGAAATTCTCCATATGGCTTATATCTCCCGACTTGACTTTTACTGATACACATGTTGAATGTAAAATTGCTTAGCAACAAAAAATCTAATTGTGGTGGTATAAATCAAATTACTTCTATGATAAGAATGCTGTTATTTGCAGAGTTGTTTTGTAACACTATAATTATCTTAAACTGAACTTTTATAACTTTAATGAAGGCTAATGAAAAATTTAGTATTTTTAATAAAACTTATTCCAGATATTAAGCATGTGTGCATTAGTTGTGTATTTGCATAAATTTGTGGTAAAGGATCTTTAAATCCACTAACTCTTATTTTCCCATTTTATTACTCTGCATTTATGATACGCCATACTTACATTAAACATGAGAATTTTGTGTGGATAAAAATTACATTGACTCCACATTTTCTTCCCCTCCCCAATCTCGCCCTTCTACCCCTTTCCTGTACACCCTGCCTCCCAACACTCATCCATTTGGCTAGTGCTTATTTATATTCTAGATTTCTCATTTTAGAAAGACCATGCAGAGCTTAAATGTCTGAATTTGATTCACTTCACTGAACATTAATGGTCTCAAGGTACATCTGCAAATGACTTAAATTTATCTATCATCATGGCAGAGTAGTGCCCCATTGTATATATATATACTACGTTTTTTCTATCCATTAATCTATTGCTGGATATTTCAGAATCTACCATTACTTAGCTATTATTAATTGTGTTGCTAAAACATGAATATGCATGTATCCCTGTTACAGGATGTTTTTAGCTCTTTTCTAAAGATACTCAGAAGATATATTGCTGAATCAAAAGGAATATCTACTTCAGCTTTCTGAGGAATCTCTATACTGCTTTTCATAAAGGTTGTATCAGTGTACAATCTCACCAGCAGTGTAAAAGCATTCTTCTTCTCCACTCTTGCCAACATTACTCCTCTGACAGTTGTTACTAGAAGCCTTTTCCACTGGGAAAAGATGTATCTCAATGTGTTTTGATTTCCATTTCTCTAATTGCCAAATATATTGAACGTTTTTCAATATATTTATTGGCCATTTGCACTTCTGAAAACTGTCTATTCATTTCAATTTAAATTTTTAAAATAGGTCTTTTATTTTGATGAGTTTATTTTTATTCAGTTGTTTGTATATTCTATATATTAACACACTGTCTAGGTCATAGTTGGTAAAATAAATTTCCCATTCCATTGGTTCTCTTCAGTTTGTTGGCTGTTTTCTCCAGTGTGCAGAAGCTTCTTAAACTGATACAATTCAGTTATTTAATTTTGATGTTTCTTCTTTTGCTTCAGGTGATCCATTGAGAAAGTCTTTTGCCTATGCATTTGTCTTCAAGAGCTCTACCTATTCTTTCCTTCAGAAGGTTCAGGATATCTGTTTTAGCATCTAGATATTTGTTTCACTTTGATTCGATTTTATTACATGGTGGGAAGTATGGGTCAAGATCCATTTTTCTGCAAGTAGATCATCAGTTCTCTCAGCACTGTTTAGAGTTTATCCTTTATATATTTTGGGTCTCTTTATCAATGATCAGAAAACTTAAAGTTTTCTCTGCATCCTCCATTTTGTTCCACTGGTTGACCTGTCTGTTTTGGTTTTTGTTTGTTTGTTTGTTTTTTGTTTGTTGTTTTTTGCCAATCCCATGTATTTTTTAATTGCTGTTGCTTTGTAATTTAACTTGCTGTCCAAAATCATGACACCCACTGCTTTTGTCTTGTTATTCAAGATTGGTTTGGTTATCATAGCTCTCTTTGGTTCCGTATGAATTTTATAATTATTTTTTATAGTTCTGTGAAAAAATGTTGTTGGTATTTCGATAGGAATTGCACTCAACTGGTGTGTCAGTTTTAGTAGTATGTCCATTTAGACAGTGCTAATTCTGCCTATCCAGAAAGTAGGATGTTCTTCCATTTTCTTTTTTTTTCCTGTCTTATTGAAATGTATAAGTGCAAAATTTAAGGTTTACAATGAAGTTTAGCATTTCGTGCACCTATGTATCTTGTCCAGGTAGCAAGGACTTTCCCTCTCTCCTTTTGTCCCTTCCTCCCTCCCCACCCTATCCCCCTGTTTCACTTTGTTTTTCATTTTAAGTTCCATAAGAGTTTCCATCAGGGTCTCTCACATCAAAGAGACGTTCTGCTTCTGACTCACTTCACTAAGCATGATGTTCTCAAGTTTCTTCCATTTGCCTGTGAAAGCCCCCACGCTGTTGGACTTTACAGATGCATAGTATTCCGTTGTGCATAAGTACCACAGTTTGTGTATCCACTGGTCTGTTGATGGGTATTTTGGTTCTTCCATAGTTCCTCCATTTTCTAATGGCTTCTTCAACTTCCCTTTTTCATCCTAATATACTTGTCATTGTGGACATCCTCACTTTCTTGGTTAGGTTTGTTCCTAAGTATTTAATTGGGTCAAGGGCAATTGAAAATGAGCTTTTTCTTCTCATCTATTTCTCGATAAGTTCAATGTTTTGTATAAATGGCTTTTATTGGTCTAAAGTAAAGACCCCCCATATCTATTTTCATGAGGTTTCTTTTTTTATCATGAATGGATGTTAGATATTTTCAAAGGCCTTCTCTGCCTCTATTGAGATGGTCTTGTGACTTTGTCCTTGCTTTTATTTACGTGGTGTATTACATTAATGTATTTACATATGTTGATTTATCTTTACATCCCTGGATAAAGCCAACATGATCAGAGTATTTGAAAGTTTTAATGATTTGTTGAATTCTGTTTGCCAGTATTTTGTTGAGGACTTTTATAACTATGCTATTTAAGAAAATTGGCTATAATTTTCCTTCCTTGTTATGTCTTTGTCTGGTTTTGGTATGAAGGTAATTCTAACTTCCAAAAGAGTTTGTGATTATTCCTTCTCTTTCAGTTTTATAGAACAATTTGAGAAGTATTCATTTTACATCCTCCCTGAAGTACTGGTAAAATTCTTTAGTGAATCCATTTAGACCTGGCCTTCTCTTTGTCTTTTTTATCTATTCAAAGTTTTTATATCTTCTTGGTTCAATTTTGATACCTTTTGTGTGACTAGGTATCTATCAATTTCTTCCATATTCTGCAATTTGTTACAGTTTTCTAAAAATTTTCCTATAATTCTCTAAATTTTCAGCAGTGTCCAGAGTGATCTCACTGTTTAAATTTTCAATTGCATTGATATGTTTTTTCTTTCCTTCTTTTGGTAGGTCTGGCTACAGCTTTATCAATCTAATTTATTCTTACAAAGAACAGACTCTTTGATTCATTAATATATTCTATTCATACATTGATACTTATAGTTTTTTTCTTTAGTTATTTTTGGACTTGTATTTATCTTGTTTCTAGGGGGAACATCATTAAATTCTTTTTCTTTCTTTTGAGACAGGGTGTCACTCTACATTCAGGCTGGTCCTGGGCTCGCCTTGAGGCCAGGTGGTCAAGCTCTCAACAATCCTCCTGACTCAGCCTCCCAAGTGCTGTAATTATAGGTGTAAACCACCACTATCCCACTCCCAGCTATTATGTGGTACTGGGGATCAAATGTGGAGCCTTGCACTTCCCAGGCAAGTGCTGTAATCATTGAGCTATAGCCCCAGCCCATCATTAATTTTATTTGGGAGAGTGCTGGGTTTTTGTTTTGTTTTTCTCTTCTGTTTATGTCACATTCATAGTTATATGTTTTCTTGTACTGTTTTCATTGTTTCCCAAAACTTCTGGCATGGTGTTTCCATTGTTGTTTGGCTCTAGGAATCTTTTTTCTTTCTTGGTTTCTTCTGTAACTCATTTTTAATTCAATAATATATTATTTAATCTCCATGTATGTGTATATGTATAATTTTTTGCTTTTATTTCTATATTTATTTTAGTATGATCTGAAAGCATACAAAGAATTATTTCAGTGTATGGTATCATCTGTTTTGGAATAGGTCCTGTGTACATTTGAGAAAATTTAATGTGCATCCTGTTGATATTCCAAGGAATACTCTTTAAATATTAATTGAGTCCAGTTGTTCTACACCATGATTTTACTCTAATATTTCTTTGTTAGTTTTTTTTCTAGTAGACCTGTCTATTTGGTAAGTATATATTGACATCTCCTACTGTAATTGTACTGAGGCCTATTTATTCTTCCACATTCAATAGTATTTGCTTTACAAAATTGTGTGCTAAAGTTGGGTGCATATGTATTGATAATTGTGACTTCTTTCTATTGCATTGTTGCTTTAACCATTATACAGGATCCATCTTTGCCTTTTATGATCTGTTTTGGCTTAATACATTTATGTCTGAGAGTAGTATAGCTACTCCTACTTGTTTTCTGGATCTACTTGCATTAGGCAATAATTTCCATCCTTTTATTTTCAGTCTGTTTCTTTATGGGTCAAGTGCATCTCTCGCAGGTAACATGTAGGGTACTTTCCATTTTTTCTTGTAGCCTTTAGTGTCAGTCTGTTTGTGTTGAATGTCTATGTCTTGGAGAGGATCTTTTCTGGTTAAGGTTAATCTTCATTAAGACTGGTGATTACAGTAGTGTCAGTTCTAGGAAGCATGTTTATAGAGATTCTGCTTTTGCTACTTATATTAATTCATGGCAAAGCTCAAAACGAGTATTTCCTATGCTGAGTGGGAACTGTCTGTATCTCAGACCTCCCATCTTTCTCACTGAAGGTAAGCATGGAACCCATTCCCTCTCTTCTGTGTCTCAGTATGCAAAGACGGACTGCTCCAAATTGTCTTTCACAGTTCCAAAAGGTTTGGTGAGCAGAAATCCCACTGGGTTCTGCTCTGGCTGCCGACATGGATGAGCGGTCCTGTATCCAAAGGCACTTACGCTCTCCTTCCCCGGGACGAGCCACTTCCAGGTTGTGGGGCTCCTCTCCCTCTTTGCGGCGGAGGAGACCTCTGCTTTCACTTGATCCTAGCGAGATCACATCTTTCAGGAGGGCTGCATTCTTCTTGCTTCACCTTGCTGCTGGCGCTATTCCATCCTGGGACAGCCAAAGCTGGTGGGACCACCTAGAAGACCATTGGCTGTAACACCCATAGTTTACTTGCAGCTTGCAGACTTTAAGCTCTGAGGTTTGGGATCCTAAGGACTTCCTTGTTTTTGCATCTAAATGACCAGGCTTTGGCCCAGTTCGGCCAGCGGCCTTTTTTGTCTGCGATGCATTGCCAATACCCTCTCTAGTACCAGCTGGTCTCTTGTCTGGATGTCATTCTCTTACTGCACATTTAGCAAGTGAGCCAAGAACTGAATATTTGGGCATACCTGTCCTTTGTGGCCCAAGGTCCTTGTTTGGTCTAGGAACCTGTGCTTGCCTGACTGATGATCTTTTCCACTTTTCTGCTCTTCCTTTGGTTACCTTTCAGATCCAATTGTTCCACTCTTCAACGCTTTGAGGAGTTTCCTTTACAAAATCTCAGTCTTCCATTGAGTTCATGCAGAGCTGGGACTAAGCAATCTTGCACTGTCAGTCTTGATCTGCTCTCATCTAACCGGCTTCCTTGAATATTTTGGTATTTTAAAAATAGAATGTTTAACTTTTAAATGACTATGTTAGTTAATTTCTCAATAGTTGTTGATGTAATGTGATTAAAGACTTTGAACAATTATAGTTGAAATAATTGTCCTCAGAACCTAACCTAACCTTAGATAATGTACATAAGCTTTTCACTTTTAATTCTTTCAAAAAATTGCATATAGTGGATAAAGTTCAGAAATCCCTTGAGGCAAAATTTTTTCTGAACTATTGTCAATTAATATTATTGTCGTGAGTTGATGTAAGTAGCAAAAGTGGAATCTCTATAAACTTCCTTCCTAGAACAGACATTACTGTGATTAGCAGTTAGGCATAATGAAGAAAAATATTCATTCATTCAGTAAACATTGTGATGTCAAACTAGGTGTTCATGAATCACAAAACAAGAAAAACATTTCTGTGTTTATTGAATTTGCATTTTAGTTTAGAGAAATGGATTGAAATTAAATAACAATTGGTAAAATACATAGAGTTTCATATTAGAATAATGCAAGTGAGAAGAATAAACTGAGAGACTGAAAGAATCCAAGGTTACAAATTAGATGCCAAATCTAAAGGGAAGCTCGTGATAGCAGGCCCTAGGCAGCGTGAGCGAATGCAAGATACTGTCAGTCGTGGAACGTGCATGTGTAAGAGTGGCCAGCAAGCTTATAGCTAGGAGTAGCTAGGGAAGCGTCTTATAACTTTACTTATAATGAACATCATTCATTATCTATAGCTTTGTATTGTTCATTTGAGGAGAGTCTTTAGAGCCTCTTACCACCTTGAGCACTTCCAGGGCGTGAAGCTTTTATTATATACAAGCAGAAAAATTCAATGCTGAAATTAAAAGAATTACGATAATATAAGTAATCATATTAAATGAATATCAAATGCAAGCTACAATAAAATTGTGCCATTCATAACATTCATAGAATTTTTACATTTTACTTCAAATTAGTTCATTGTATATTTCAAGTTTTGTGATTAAAGACAATACTGCATTTCTAAATTCCTAGCACTATCTTATATTTTTTCCCAGTCTTGTCAATGTATCTTGATTTACTATAATCATGATGGCATTTTAGTTTTATCTCGAAATATGGAACTTTGAACACCTAAGCCTATTGGGGCGCCTGCTGTCCCTCCCCTGAACCACCAAATCCTCTGTCTGTTGAATTTAGTGTCCTGCATTACTGATTTTATTTAAAAAATGAAAAACCTTCAGTATCATTCTGTAAGTCCTCCAATTTTTTTTAAAAAAAATAATAACATATATTTATTAACAATTTTAAAAGACTACTATATTGCTTCACAAGTGGAAGTTACAAAACAAGTACAATAAATAAAAACATCTGATCACTGGGAAACCAATAATATATTAGGCTAAGATAAGAACATCCTACATTTATTGTTGAATGCTCTGGATCTACATCAAACAAAAGTACTTTCTAACTGAGCACAGAGTCAACACGATGTTCTTCTATTTTAAATTCTACCTGATTGATGATAGGAGCTGTTTTCAAAATTAAAATCACCATCTTTGTACCTAGCTAGAGCTTATATCTGATTCTTGCCCTCTTTCAGAGCACATATTTCAAAAAATCTTTCATGATCTACTTTTAGACTCAGTGAATAAATTTGAACTAGTTGAGAGGAAGGTGAGCAATTTAAATTTAATTTATTCTAATTTTTGGCAGTGTTGATTTTCTTTTAAAAATAGGTGTTATTTCTCCAAAATAAATCAAATTAAATCAGCATTTTGGATTTGATAGGTAAATGCCATAGAGTGAATATTATTGCACAGCTTTCACTATCATTAAGTCTTACAGAGTAGTTCATTTCATTTAATCCAAATTGTTATATTAAAAAATAGTAAAATATGACTGTTTGTGTAGCAGTGATGATTTGTGCACTGTATCTTCACTGTAGAATAGCAGAAGTGTTCTGTGCAGCACACAGTCTCAACAAATTCTCATTACATTGTCTTAGGAATTCTTTTTATGCCCCAACAGTGTAGAGAGTATGGGAAGGAGCAAAGAAGATATTTCTATTAGGCATCTTTATTACATAATTATGTTTCAAGAACTTGTTATTCAAAATGTCAACTAGTACCACAGGCAGCCCTGAGACTTTGTTAAATCTGAAAAGTCTGGAGTCCTCCAAGGCTTTATTGAATTATCATCTTTATTTCCACAAGGTTTCCTAGTCATTTTTTCAAATAATTTTAATGTGTACAGGTAATGTACAAAATATTATGTTTTTTGACATGAAATGTCATCAAAATATATACTGAATATATAAAAAAATCAATATGGAAAAAGACAGATTGCCATTAATCCCCCTAAAAATACCCACGCTCACTGCAATCACAGCTCATCATTCCTACCATGTTAGAAAGCAGTTCTGGATGACCTCATTCACAGGTGTCTTTACAAAGTGTGATCAGACGAACGCCTGCTGCTCCAGGTGACATCATTGGAAAGGCAGGCTTGTCAAGACACATTGGTGTGCTCTCATTCACTTTATGCACTGCACCAGTGATCCTGGTTCTTCTGCAAAGTCAAAATGACCATGAAAGGCGAAAGCTTTGAAGGTATTCAAGACATTGAGAGAGCCATGACTGTGTAACTAAAACTATTCATGAAAGAGGCCTTGCACAAGTACTTCAAGGAGCAGAACTGTAGGTTGTGTGTTTAACATGAGGAGTATATTTTTATTGGGATTAATGACAATATGCTTTTTACTACAGTGTATTTAATATAAAAATTAGCCTTTTCAAAAATCATACTTCATACATATAATAAATGTTATTTAGTGAAGCAAAACTAATACTTTTATTACTATACTTTTATCTCCCATAGTTACTCATTTTTCTTTTTGCTTTAGTTAAAAGAGCAGCTGAAATCTACTCATTTGGCTGGAGTCCTATGTATATAGTACATTCTTTTTCTTTTTACCTATAATCTTCATGTTGTATGTTACATTTCTAGATCTGTTCATCCTACGTATGTAATACTTTCAAGACTTCTGATCCACATTAATTCTAAATCTCCACTCCCCCCCACCACCAGTAACCCCAGTATTATTCACAATATATTCAACAGTTGATGTTTTTGTTGCCGTTCCGCATTGACTCGGTTACTTTATTGTTGCTGGGACTGAATACCTGTCATCCATAACTTAAAGGAGCAAAGATTTGTTTGAGCTCACAGTGTCAGGAGGTCTCACACAGTCCATTCATGGGAGGCTGGCAATGGCCGAAGCTCGTGGCAGAGGTGAGCCATCCGGGAGCCAGAGGTGAGCTTTCACAGCGCGGCAGCTGAGGAAGCCAATTCCGAGAGGAAGGGCGGAACTAGCACAAACCCTCCCGGTGGAGACCCAAGCTCCCGCCTCTCAGCCAAGCCCCACCTCCCAACAGCACATGACATCTGTAGGTAATCCACAGCACCCAAATTCAGGGAACACTTCAGATCCAAATCTTAACATACATATAATAGAGACAATTTAATGTTTTACTTCACGAGTATGGGTTATTACCGTTGTGACTTAGCCTAATGTTCTCCAGGTTCATCCATATAAAACGCCAGGATCTTGGGTTTTATTTTTTTTTTTTAACACTGAAGTGATTGGCTCGGCAAATGTATAGGTATTTTTTAATCACTTCATATTTGTTAGCCTGTCTCGTGTTTTAATTATTGTAAATAATGCTACAATGAAAATAGGAGGACAGATCTTTATGAGGTGAGGATTTCACTTCCTTTTTGCATATATCCAGAAAGGTAGTTATTGGTTCATGTAGTCATTTTATTTTTAATTTATTTAGAAACCTTCCTAAGGAATAGTATAATGGCTGTATCCACCAAAACTGCACAAAGACTTCCTTTCCACTATGTTCTTGTCAGGATTCGTTGTTTTCTTTTTCTTTCTTTCTTTTTTTTTTTTTGTTATAACTATCCTTATAGATATGAAGTGGTTTCTCAGAGTGGTTTTGATTTGCATCTAAAGTGGTAATAACCACCTTTTATGTCCCTGTTTGCCAATTTTATGTCCAGCCCAATTTTCTACCTGTTTTTAATTGGATTATGTGAGATTTGTTAACATATTTCTATGAGTTTTGAGGATTAAACTTTTATTAGACTCGTGGTTTGTGGACATGTTGCTAATCAGTGAGCTACCGTTTTGTTGTGTTGCCTGTTTCCTTTGCTGTACAGGAAGCTTTTCAATTTGAGGCTGTCCATCTCACATTTGCTTTCGTGGCCTCAGCTTTCGGTGATGTTTAGGAAATTTTTCCTGTTGTCTTCTAGAGGTTGTGTGGTTGTAAGTCTCTTGTATAGGTCTTTTATGCTCTTGGAGTTGATTGTTTTGTATGGTAAAAATAATTTCATTCTTTTATCAATATATGAAGAAATACAATCTCAATACTATTGAATAAACCCTTGATACCCTTGCTGAGAAGTATTTGACTGTGTGTGTTTAGATTTATTTTTAAGCTGTATTATCTTGTATTGATTTACAAATCACCTTCTGCCAATGAAAAACTTTAGAAACATGTTTAGAAGTATGTTTGTAGGATCTGCTCCTTCTTGGGCAGGCACTGTTTTTATTTCCAGCTAATCAGATTGTGACTGGCTGGTAAAACTGAGGTTAAAGGGGAGAAAATACACACACAGCTTTTATTAGCTAAATGTAACATACAGCTCTTTGCACCCGACTATTATGATTGGAATGTTCAGTTATTCCCTCAAGGTAGTGAGGTTATATGGACCAGATTATAATCAATTAAGAGTTGACTCTCTCCCATCGTGGAATCTGAACCAGAAAAGATACATACATCAACTAAGTTTCATGCATGCCTTGCTCACTAGGTTTAAGGGTCTCTCCTGAGGGAAATTTTCAAAGCCTCCTGCCTGTAACATGGCCCTCTTTCCTGCAGAAGAGAATGCAAGCAACAATACCTAGAAATGCTGCGCTAATGGACAGAACGTTCATGGGTCCTCTTATCTTTTGATTATAATAATGCTGTTTAGTTTTCTGGTTTTCATGATTTGCTTTATCTTTTTATTTTTAATTTATTTTTGTTTTGGTGTTATTGTACTTACTACTTCCAAATTGGGTCACCTCTTCTAGGACTTAGTGAAACTGCAAAATACTTTGGGGTAATTAATATCTATTAAAGATAAAAATCTGTTCCTCAGTTCCTGACTGTTGAGGAAGCTTCTGAATGCTATACTTTCCTGTGTTGCCTAAATAATTTCAGTGATCTCTGACTACATTATGGGATTCGTTTACCAGTTTTTTTTCAGAAATTTTCCAAGTAAACTGAATTCCAATCTATTTTTTTCACTTGAAAAATTATGTAACAATAAGACATCCTTATGAAAATGGGATAAATTTGAGTCATCTGAAAATACTTTAAAAATGGATCTTATTATGAATGAATTCCATCATAATCTGTGGAATGAAGCCCTGAATGTTAATATCTTTTAATATCACCCAAGATATTTAGACATGCAGCAGCAAAAAGAATATTATTCAGAGTACTGCAAGAGAATAATTTCTGAAATGTATAGCTCAGTAAGTCAGTCCCTTTTTCTAACATTGCTGTAAATTATTAAAATTTCCTCTGCAGCTTCTCTAGTCAGATCCTGAGTCACAGGAGAAAATGGTACAACTTGATTTAGTTTTTAAGAATTGTTTGTTGTATCAATTAAAAGAATTCAAGATGACATTTCAAAATTAAATTTAAGCAATGATCCAACTGAGGTAATTACCACTATTCATCATACCTTGTGTCTTTTAGTATTTGGTTGTGTGGAACACAAGTGAGAGAAAAGTAATTTTCTCTTCCACTCTTCATCTCTTCCTAAGTAAGATGTTTTGTAACAAAACCCAGGTTAATAAGAGGAAAACACCTGTAGTAGCATGTACACCTCTCCAACCATGAAAGAAAACCCAGACAAATGGCATATCTCTAGATTATCTCTTAAAGAGTTGTCTTAGATGTCAGGCTTAAATAAACATCTTCTTAAACACTGGGAAGAGGATGGGGAAAGACCCAAGTAGGAGAGATTATTAGGAATTAAAACAGAGGCGAGGATTGTTCAGCAGATTTAAACCAGTGCTTTTTCCATTGACAGATATTCTAGTAATTTCTGTGCCTCTTGTCCTGGCATAGAAGGGAAATACTCTCTCAAAATGAGATTTATCTTATAAACATGGATTTCTCATATAAAAGGGCAATATCCAACATTCTTTCTGGAACTGTTCCTATATATGTAGTTTCTCAAAATAACCACCTCAAAAAATAATTAGTCTAGAGATGCATATGTGGGGTAGCAAGTTCCAATTTCCCACAATCACGCATTGCAGTGATGGGTCCTGCGCTTCATCAAGAATAGAAAGTAGAATCTAAATCTGTCATGATATGTTTTACATACTTTAATCTTTTTTCTAATTCTACATAGCCATCAATATTTAAACATTGTATTACAAACTGATAGAGCAAATTTTGCTAAATGATACATGATTTAGAGAATAATTTAGTTTTCTAACTTCGAATTATTTGGAGAAATTTTCAGATATACAGTAAAAAATCATGGAGCAAATGTTTGCCATTTGACAGCATACAACTAATTTTATAGTTTACTTAAGGTTATTTTAAAATCCACTGTCAACTGTTCAAAATCTTCATCTGTGCAGTGATTTTAGTGCATTCTTTTTTCAAGTGTAGCATATAATGAGACATTCTGATGTGGGCATTATTAATGCGAGGTCCAAAATTAAAAAAAAAAAACTCCAGGAATTTTTGTTCTGTTTTGTTTTGCCAGGGATATGGTGGCTATATTGCATCAATGATCTTAAAGTCAGATGAAAAGCTTTTTAAGTGTGGCTCAGTGGTTGCCCCCATCACCGACATGAAGCTGTATGGTAAGTGTCTCGTGTCCTATAGACTGACCTAAAGAATCTGTCTGTAGAAGTCAAAATCCCAATGAAGAACAGCTCACTTGAACTCCCTTGCCATGCGTTATTAAAGCTTGTCTTCAGTTGCTAATCACCTCTTTCATTCTGTTGATTCTATGGGAGCATGATTAAATTTGAAATGTAGAAATAAATGACGAAGTATGCTAGGTTCTTAGCTTATTATCAAATTTTTGTTTTCTTGGGTCACAGCCTCTGCTTTCTCTGAACGATACCTTGGTATGCCATCTAGGGAGGAAAGTACTTACCAGGTAATTTAGAAATAAATGTTTGTTCTAAAAATTAATTCAAATGACTTGTATGAATACGTGTGGAGATACAGATGTTTGTATTTGTCTTCGTAGGCATCCAGTGTGCTGCATAATATACACGGCTTAAAAGAAGAAAATATATTAATAATTCATGGAACTGCTGATAGTAAGTATTGTATTTGCTGCTGCTGCTTGGTGAGACCTTTTATAAAGGACACATGTTAAGATGTGTTTACCAGGAGGCCCATAAACCAGTGGGAGAAGGGAGCATGACCTGACACAAAGAATCAGAGGCGTGCTAGGAAGTAGAAAGATGGAACTCAGGTTTGGGGGGGGGGGGAGTGATTGTCCTCAAAGGGCAGCATTATCCTGCAAAACTCCCTGGGATGATGCAGTTAACTTATTTGTCTTATTGGCCACTTCGGCCACTTGTGCCTAATGTGACTAAGAAAAAGAATTTGTAATAATATCTGATTTTTATTAATTTTAGGCACATGTGTTTAGTGACTCTGGCTCCACTGTTGTTCAGTATACCCCAATAGGAAATCAATCTGCAAAACATAGAGTTAGCAAACACTTGCAAGTACTGACGTGAAGTTCTGATGCAGTTACTATCTTCAATGAAAATAAAAGAAACTATACTTTCTAGAAAAAAGTACATCTTCATTACTTTTTATATCACTTTAACCATTGGAAATGGATATGATTGACATTTTTAGGAATAAATAATTATTTGTACGCCCATGAAGCTTTCAGAGCTCAAAGAATTTACATTTTTGTTATTCTATATGATACTTTACACCGGAAGATTGGCTATTCACAGGTAAGAAAAATCAATTTCAAGAAAGAAATATTTATCCAAGCCTACCTGGCAAGTGAGCTGAGATAGTCCAGGTCTTGAATCAATATTTCTTAAATCTTTTTCTTTTTAATTTTGGTCCACACTATGCTGCGTCGGCAATTTTAGCAAATTTTACAAAGGAAGATTTTTAAAAAGTCTTAAAGAGTAAACAGTCTTTCCAACCTAACTTTCAACCAACCACGCTAAGCTGCGATTTAATTAGAGATTAGATTTGTGTGTATATACCAAATACAAACACACACACACACACACACACATGTTTACATGTGCACACATGTTTACATAGGCATGTTGAAAATTGAGAAATAAATATACTTTAGAAAACATTCTGAATAATTTGTGTGGCTCCTTCTTCCTCCTCGATGAAGCAGGATTTTGCTTCTTCCCTCTTTAAAATGCTTCACACTTCATAATTTGCCATAAGAGTTCAATATGGAAAGAAAGAACATGAAAGCTTCCCAATAAACAGACCATGCTACAACCCCTCAGCCAGATGGCTATGGTTCGCATGGGGAAGGACAAGTGTATTCATAGGAGGCTACCATTGTGATGATGAGGACGGAACTCCTGTGGTTTAGTAAGCAAACACCATGAGCGCCCCCCACACCCCATGAGACTATCCATGGGTAACTAGCATGATGACGGTTTTACCAAATGCCTGACCATCCCTCCTCAGAATTGTGAAGGTCTTATCCTATAAAACTGAAGAAAGATCTGGGAATGTGGCAGCCCGCACCATTAATCTCAGCACTACTGGTGGCTGAGGCAGGACAATCTTGAGTTCCTTCAGCAAATTAGCAAGATAGTGAGACCTCATTTCAAAATAAAAGGGTTGGAATGGAACTCAGTGCAATAGTTCTGGTTTCAATCCAGAGAATAAAAACAAAATAAACAACACCACACACACACAAATACAACCTCCAGTCAGATGCATGCACACACAAAGAATATATAAGAAATACTGATATTATTAGAGGAAGTTTAAAGCTCTCAAGGCACACTATACATATAAAATATATTTTCACATAGGATTAATATGTCATAATATTTGAGGCAAAACTAATGCTATGAGAAAAAAATTATGTAAGAACTAAATATAATACACAGAGTGTCCTGGAAAATTTTATATATTTAACAAACTTATGAAAATCTTATAGTACATGGCCTTGTGCTTGGAACAAGGAAAGAATTTAGGACAGTCCTAGAAGGTCACCCAGTGAAGAATTCGGCTAGTAGTTATTTGCCAAAGTTGGTTTCCTTTTTTTGGGACAGATGTCTCAAAGCTGTTAACAATAAGAGAAACTGGAAAGGGGATATGCACTAAAGCACATTGCACTCTGTTGGAAACTTTTCTAAAAATCAAAAACTAATATAAAATAAAAATTTTTCATGAAAAGATTTAGATTAAACAATGTGAATGTTGAGAGAAGCATGACACAAGAGAACATGACATTTCTGGTTTTACATGTCAAGACCTTGCGCACACAGCAATTGTAGTAACATGAAATAGCAACTAAGTACTAATTACATGTCAGAAAATGTGCTAAAAACATTCAGTATTATTCTTATTTGTTCTACACAAAAATTGAAGACAGTAGTTATTATTACTTTCTTATTTAATGGATTTGAGAGTAAATATTAGGAGAAGTAGGCTGACTATTAGCAGAATAGTTGAGTGCAGGAATTGAGGTCCTCAGTCAGTATGCAGCTCAGGCTTCCGCATGGGAATAAATTATATTCAAAGTGAAATTACTTTACCTCCTTCCATCAACATAGAACATGATAGTATCCTTTCAAATCTCTGTCAACCTGTCCTTCCCAGTAAGATAAAACGTGCTGGACTTACCTAACTCACTTGGTCCTAGGCCTGGTACTTCATCTACCTGATAAAATAAAGAAATCTGACCCTTGTTACTTCAGAGGAATTGCAGTGCACATGGGCACAAACAGGAAGACATGGTGCACAAACATGCTCACACACACACACACACATACACACATGCACACACACGCACACATGCATGCATACATGCATGACCCATAGGGGCTTGTGCCAAGTCTATGACATTCTATTACTACAGTTTCTAATATTATCTTGAAATGTGCAGATCAGTTCATTCAGCCAATCAAATTTCAATGTCCATAATTAGTTCTAGGAACCAGACAAGAAAAATAGCAACAAAGAAAAACTCAATTAGAAAACTCCTTAATTTACTTATCTTTCCAGTTGTGTTTTCATGGAGAGACGGTGGAACTCTTTTCACCTATCTCTTCCACAAAAAGATGAACATTACTGGGCCGTTTCACCGCAGTCCTTGTCCTGTTATGTAGCTTTACTTGTGCTTATGTTAGTCAGTAATTTGTGCTGAGAGTTGCTATATTAACTTTTCCATTAAGTATAACAAGAAATTAATGAAAAAATAATCCGGGGCATATTTTAAAAATACTTAAATGATCATTTGAATTTTTTATTCTGTTATTTGTTATCATCGGTCTGGACGGAGTATTAAAGAAACTTAAATTATCGAAGAGGGTGCCCTGGTTTTGCAAGGGCGGTTACAGGATGTTGGCTTAAAAATTGCTGACAGAAATGTGAAGATGTGTACAGACAGAAAGTAGGAGCCAGGTGACGGCTGACCAAGCTGCCAGGTGAAGGGCAACTGGAGTGGCTGCCTCAGACTTCCACAGCTGGCTCAGCCAGCCGCTCTGCCGACCCAGAGCGATCTTCTGTTTATCCCACAGGTTGTGGACCATATATTTCAGCAGAAAGAAAATAGAAGAAAAACAGGAATAACCAATATGTTATACGTTTAGCCCTTAAATAATGAGATGCACTCTCTTTTCTAAACTTCAGACATTCTGTAATACTTTAATATGATAAAACAGAGCACCAGAATCTTCATTGGACTCCAGTAATCCTCAGAAATGACTAGAAATCTGTTTCTTGTATGAATATCCACATAAGACATTCACTGTGCTTAGTGAAGCGAGTCAGAAGCAGAAAGTGAAATATCGAATGGTTTCTCTGATGTGAGAAACCCAGATCATAATTATCTCGGGGAACTTAATGTGGATAATAATAGGGAGGGCAGGGGGAGGACCAGCAGGAGAGAGGGGTAGGTCTTAGAACCTTGCCAAGATATGTATGTGCACAAAATACTCAAGATGACTGTAAACTTCAAATTTTGCACTTATACATATCAATAAAATTGGGGGGAAAAGACATTCACTATGTTAAAAATATTCTAGGAATAAAATGTACAAATAGTTTAAAGTGAACAGTATCAAATATCTAAATGCCATCTTATACAACACAACACATAAAAAGGTTATAATTCCAAGAAAATTGTTTTTTTATAATGTAAAAATAAAGTTTGCCAATATATTTAATACCTTTCAGGTTAAAAACAAATATTAGTCTTTTATTTGTAAAATATACCTGAACTACTGAACCTCTTTGAAAAATAATATGAAAAATTTCTGATCCTAATAAATGATATTTCCCTCAAATGTCATAATTTTATTTCTTGCAGCAAAAGTTCATTTCCAGCATTCAGCAGAATTAATCAAACATCTAGTAAAAGCTGGAGTGAATTATACTATGCAGGTAAGCTATTTTTGTAGAAGAATGCTTTATTAGTCAGCATTTTGTGACTGTAAGGAACACCTAAAATGGTCAATTTCTAATTAAAAAATTTAATTTTGGCTCAGAGTTCTGGAGTAGCAGTCTACGATCAGTTTGTCCTGTTGCTTTGGGCCCCTAGTAGGCAGTTCATAACATCACAGCAGGAGTACATTGGGTAGCAATATAGGTCACAGCAGGAGCCAGGGAGGACAGACATTGAAGAAGGAATCAAGATCCCACATTCCTCTTCAAAAGTATTTCCCCAGTGACCTAAAGACCCTGTAGTCTGACCTCTGAGAAGTTTTAGCTTGTTCCAGCAGTGCCCTACTGGGATTAAGACTTCACAGCACAGGCCTGCAGCAGGGCCTTTTCAGGATGCAAACTGTGCCACAGCCTCCTTCTACCTTTTTTTTCAACTTACATGATATGAACCATAGTTTTAGCATTCTTTCATTTTCAATATACTTATTATCTAGTATATCTTTAGTTAAAAATGGCAAATGGTACTCTTTGTTCCTAATTACACAGAGTGTGCAGAACAGCACATACTTTGCAAGCGAATAGCAAAAACTTGCATGAAGGCCTTTTCTCCACACACTTTTATTCTTACTCTAATAGTGGATTCTCTTAAAAGAACAACATTCCATGCTTTGGCTTTTCTTCACTTTCTGTCACTTACCATAAATTATCGGAAAGAAACACTTGCTTGGGGAAACATTACAAGAAACGAGGAAGGCTCAAGAGCCATTTACGCTGCCACTCGCAGCTGTGCATGTGCAACTTTAATCGATATGTATCAAGGACTTGCCCTGCACAGGTCACGGTGCTAGATAAGATTACTATTAAAGAACCTCTCAGCCTGATGGAGAAGTTGGAGAAGAAAAGATAAACAACTTGAGATCCTTAGTCTTTGGAAGAGATAATTGTGCCAGTGAGCTTTCTGTTACCGTGTATGACCAAAGATCTGAGATAATCAACTTATAAGGAGAGAGGACTCATTTTGGCTGATAGTTCCAGAAGCTTCAGTCTATATCTGCTTAGCACGATCACTTTGCCTGTGGCAGCACAATTATGTCATGGTGGAAATATTTGACAGATGAGTTTTTCCGCCTTGTGGTGACAGAAACAGACAGAGTAGACCAGTGCCAGCTTCAAAGGGTGCACTTTCAGTGACCTAAACGCCTTCAATAGACTGCACTCTCTACAAACTTCCCCACATCCCAGCAGCACTATAGACATTTAGTAACCAAGTGTTCGTGTTTTGGCACTGGCCCTGAAAGGCTTAGGTCCGTCTCAAATTGCAAACTACTTTCAGTCCATCTGTGAGAGTTCCTAAATTTTTTTAAAGTTCCAGGGTTGGTGAGATGTTCCTTTCCAAAGAACTTCTTTGAGACTCAGTGTAAACTCAGCAGTAAACTCCTGTAAAGAATAGAAAATAAAATGATATGCGTCTAAGTACAGTAATGGGAGAGAATACAATTTCAATTCTGAGTGGGATAAACAGGAATATTGAAACTTGTCAGCGTAAAAAATTATAGCTTCTGGTCCAGTATCCATGGAACTACATGGCATTGTGTGAGCTCCAAAGAGCTTAGTCACCACGGCACCTGCAGCCATATTGTTCGCAGAGCATACGTCCACTCTGTGGGCCCGGTTCTCCTTACTGCCTTGCTGCTTCCACATTTCTGGTGTTGCTAACTTCCTGAGTTTCTAGTGCAGCCTCAGTATCGTGCCGCACCTTGCCAAGGATTGTTTGTAGAAGCTATGACTGTACCACATAGTATCTGGCATCCCAGATATTCCTTTGAAATCAAAATGGAAGCCTCCGTGAATGTACAGCTCTTAATTTCTGCATACCTAAAAAAAACAGCATCGTGTAGAAAAGGCCAAGGTCTATTGCCATGACTGGATTCCTTAAACCACAGCTGCAGTAGCCTCCGAGAGCACTTATAATAACATGTGAAGACAAATCTTGGGGAAACGATTCCCTAAGTGAACTTTTGTGAGCTAGGTAAACTGAGGTGCTCAAAAATGGTTGAGGTGAGTGTATGCTTCTCCACCTCTAAGTTCACTGTGGAAGAGGTCCTGCTGGTTCCTGGGATGTCCTCAAGGTAGAAGCAAGAGCCCTACTTTCCCAGAGAAACGAGGAGATGGAAAAGCTGCTGTCTGCTTTGATGTTTGCATTTCTAATGGGTGATTTCTCTGTTTGTAAGAAATATATGGCCTGGTTTGTGTAAATGACCCAAGGATATAGGAAGACATAATAGGAAATTTCAAAGGAACAGAAAAAATATGCACAATTGCAAGTTTACCAAAGTAATTATTATAAGGAAATAAAAGTCAAAAGCTTATAGTCAGGGAAAAAAAAAATCTACCCATAGTTTAGCCAAAGGACAATGGTATGGTCATCTAAGTCAACAAGACTATGGAAAAATCTACTATACTAAACGCTAGTTTAGTAACTTGAAATCATCTTTCCCCTCAATGTCGTAGGTCTACCCAGACGAAGGGCATAACGTGTCTGAGAAGAGCAAGTATCATCTTTACAGCACAATCCTCAGATTCTTCAGTGATTGTTTAAAGGAGGAAATATCTGTGTTACCACAGGAACCAGAAGAAGATGAATAATGGACCCTATTTATACAGAACTGAAGGGGATATTGAGGCTCAATGAAACCCAACCAAGAGATTGTCATACTGTTGATGCTTTGGAAATACAAGGGCACTGAAGGAAATGACGTTGGAACAGCACACTCAGAGCCAATGAGCTAGAATTTGAAGACAGAAGTCGAAGTCTACTGTGTTGCCAAGGGTGTAGAATCTGTTTCTTTGTAAAAGGAAGGTCAAAGGGTTGGTTTCTGGGGAGAAATTAGTTTTACATTAAAGTAGGAGTAGTGCATGTTTTCTTCTGTTATCCCCCTGTTGGTTCTGTAACTAGTTGCTCTTTTTTATTTCAATGGCCACTGTCATCTTTGCACATAATGCGCAACTTATTGTCAGTAATACAGCCCCTGATCTTTGATGGTTGAGCTGCGATTTAACACTACTGTACCTTTACAATAAGTGCAATTCTCTCATTGTCTATTATTATGCTTAAGAAAATATTCAGTTAATAAAAAACAGTATTTTATGTAATTTGCTTTATAAAGGTATTATTAAGTGAATCAAAGGACATGCAGAAATATGGATTTCAGAACCTTCCAAACTCCAGTAGATACAATATCTTTAAATAAACACATGAGTGTATGTCTCACATATACACATATACATACTTGTGTGTATATGTCAGTGAAACAGTCTATGTTATTCGTGCTTCGAAGCGGAAACTGAATGAGTTAGAAAAGATGCTTTTTATGAGCTATAATGGATGCTTTGTTTAATGAGCCAAATATGAGACCTTTCTTGAACTCAAAGTCTTGCTGTTGCTTTCCTATAACTGCTTGGGTTGTGTTTGGTATTGTTTTTAGTGGTTAATAGTTTTCTAGTTGCTATTTTCATTTTTTGAATATGATATCTTGTCACATGTAAATTAGATACTTAAATATTAAATTATAGTTTCTGATAAAGAAATTTTGTTAACAATGCAATGCCGCCGAGTGCTATTTTGCCCTTTTGATGGAGAGGCTTTGTGTTTCGTAGAACACTTGGTTCGTTTACTTTTATCTCTCAGTGTAGAATCAATTCTCATTTTCATTGTAAAAGTAAAGATCTAGATTATTTTATTTTCCAGTTTCTACTTAGTATTCCAACCAGTCCAGTTCATCTGTTTCTGTCTAATTTAAATCCTTCTGGTGGGAATTAGAAATGAAATATTTTTATTCATCAGCCAAAAAGCTCACAAACAGCAGTGCTTGCTGTTCGATTTAAATTGAAGGCACAAAATGCATCATTTCTTGTGCTGTGTTGACTTGAAGTAGTAAGTAACAGACGAATATGAAATAAACTTGACTGTATGTAGTCAATTTAAATCATGAGAATATGAACTGGGGTGACTAAAGTCAGTGTATCTTCTCACTGTACATAAGGATATTCCAGAAAATGTGTAAAAAGACTGTAAGCTCTGAATTCCAGAAATATCTGGGTGGTATTTTCTGTTTTATTGGCTTTAAAATAGTTTGTAGGGAAGACTTGATTATCATGACACCAGAGCATCAGGATAAAATTTTTAAATGTAAGAAATTGCCCAGCCACCTTATTATGTTGTCAAGGGATCAACCCCAAATTCTGGGCATTTGGAAACATGTAAACTACTGACTGGGGCTTCCACTTCTCTGGAGTTTTTGGATTGTGTTGTCCGTACTTTATTAGATTCAGCTTATATGGTAAAGGTTCCCTCTTCTGAAAGACCCATTTTAGGTCTTTTTTTTTTCAATAATACTAAACACATTTTTTAACAAATGGGTTGTAATGTTTAAAAGGAGAGTTTTGCCTATTTTATTAAGATGGAAATTTCTTTTTAGGCTGATTTGAAATCCAACTGAAGCTTTTTAATCAATATTTTAAAATTTAACCACTAGGGTTTTTTTATGATGCAGATAATTATGTTGTCTGAAAGGTGTGGTTTTAATGAATGTCTATTTGAGTAACACTTAAAAAGTATTTACCTTTTACTGTTCTTCAGTTCTCTTGTTTTATTACCAATGTTTATCTATTTCTTGATTAATTTAATACAGCTTATAATGTGAAAGTTGTTTGTCTGAGAGCCAATGTCACCTTGAAAGCTAAATAGATCTCCAATTGAAGATAGAAAATTTTCATCTTCTAAGTCTGAGCTTTAATAACTGGGCCGTTGTAGGTAAAGAAAATTTTCATCAACAGATAGAGGATTGCCTAGCATTCCAATGGTCCTGGGGTCCGTATCCACGGGGGGAAAAAAGGAATCATACAAGTGGATATTCACTTTATAAATTTTCCATGGAAACAATTTGATGATTTCATGCACAGTTTACATTCTGAGGACTTCAGAGAACTCCAATAGTAAGCTTTCTGAATGTATTTTTTCAGTGAAGAAAACAATCAAGAAAACTAAAAGTTTTATAATAAAACAATATTATTAGCACATTCATAAATATAAGCATAACATTTTTAAGCTATTTTGAAAAAAGAAATTTTGTCATAAAATTACCAACTCAACACTCAGACTAGAAAGCCGCTGCTCTGCTAAGTTTTCTGGAGGACCTGAAGGAAGGTCCCCTTCAGAATATGAATTTCATCTCACTCAGAATCATTCTTGTTTGTTTTTGGCACAGAAATTGAAGTAACCTAAACAACCACACTTCCCACACAGAGATATTTTAGCAATTCACCTTTAAATGATGGGCTTCGCAACTTAGTTATTTGGAAATGAATTGTTCATGAGGCTCTCGGTAATTGAAGTCATACAATTTCTAGTAAGAACCTCTTGTTCTGATCACCTTCATCTTTTGCCACAACCAGTATTGCAGAATTGTAATCTGATCTTTCTGTTTTGCTCCCTGACTTGCGCTTCCTGTTCCTGGGAGTCTCCTAAACTAATATGGCCATTGGCTACAAATGGCTGACTTATCCCTCACACATTACAAAACCATATGAGAGTACTACTACCCTATTGAAACACAGTAATGGAAGGCCATAAGAGGTGACTATCCTTCAGGTGTTACATGTGACTCTTAGAAGGCTTCATGGGCTCTGAGTACTCACAGCTCCTTACTTTTCTACTCCATTTCCCATTACTTTCTACTTAGTCCCTGCTACTATTTCTAAGGGTCATTCTCCAAAGGAAAGTGCACATGAAAGAACTGTGGGCAGAGGTTCTGCTTTCTAGGCAATCTTTTCTTTTTTTTCTGTAAGACCTTACTACTATGAAATTATAGAAAACAAAAAATAAAATGAAAACAAAAACTTAGTTTCTTTCCAGCTGGAATTTAAACAATCTGTGTCTACATAAAATTTTTTGACTTCTACTAAAGTGTCAGTTTTTTGTTAAGTACTCTATAAACATCATCAAAACCAAACTTTTGACATGCCCTGGAGTAGTATTGATATTATTATTCCTATATAATATAAAAGAACATTAAGTTTTAGAATGCTATGAAATATATCAAATTTGCATTACTAAGAACAGGATAAAATACAATTCCAGCAAACTTAGAAGTCTGTATGCTTAATCACTGCTCTTACATTACCCCTGAAATGAATACTGAAACCGAGAAAGGACTCTAAATATTTATATATTTTCAGATATTTTTGAGACTGATTTGATAGCAAAAATATTAAAAGGTAAATGATTTTCTAATATACTACAACATATTTAAGTTACATGGATAAATTTCTAAAATTGAAAGAACATGTAATATTAAAATATTTTTCTCCTGAGGATATATAACAATTATTCTTATTGATAAAATATTTTGCTCAGATGACTATGATTATATTCCTGAGACATAACTAGTAGATTTTCTTGCCCAGGCATTATATAAAGGATATTTCAAAATCATATCAGTAGGCATCCAGGCACCGATGTACCATGGAAGCATTTGGCAGATCAAAATAATCGAGCTTGTAAACATGAAAATCTCATGCAATGTTTAAATGCTGCACACTTAGAGTCACAGCTGGCACCTAAAATTCCATCCTTAATCTGATTTAAGAAAATTGCATTACCTCTCACTTTTCTGCCGCTAGAGGAAATAGATTTGGTTTACCATTGATTTGATCTGCTAACAAAAATTTTATTTCATTTGACAATATTTGAGATATAGTTATGAAAGGGTCTTTGAATTATATATATATATATATATATATATATATATATATATATATATAACAAAATATAAAGCAAACAACTGCTTTTTAAAAGGAAAAAGTCACATTAGAGTACAATATTTATTATAATGTTTTAGACTTCCAATGAAACTTATGCTAGTCTGAAATATATATCAGACTTGACACATTTCAGGTACCAGGCAAGTCTTTTGGCTGGTGTCTACAAACCATCCCTACCTACCAGAGCTAGAACTTTTTTAACTATGACATAAGTGAACCTTAAGAGTGCAGACATCTGGGAGGGTAGCAAATGGGAAGGGATTGTAAAGTCGATGTGATACATAGATGTACGAAACACCCAAATTCATTGTAAATACTATGTATTACATCTGTATAAAAAAGCATTTTTTTAAAAAAAGAGTGCAGACGTCCATCCTGCCAACAACATCCCAGGAACGGAACTTGACATTTATGCCACAGAGGCTTTTTATCATATTAGCTCACCTCACTCTTGAAGCAAACAGAAACACACTGGATCTCTTTGGGGGGTGGGGGGAGGAGTGAAAATCGAGATTGAAAAAGGTTGAAAAGGTTAAACAATTTTCCAGCTGCATCACTGATTTGAAGTCAGATACAATGAGTCGCCAAGCCCTCACATGAAATAAATAAAGTATACTTTTTTTCTTTTTTTGAGCTGGTGAGCTCGTGAAGTTCATTGTACTCATTTTTAAAGTGGAGTGAACTTTCTGGTCCCTTGACTTGTGTTCACAGGTGTCATTTACAATACTTCTGATGGCAAATAACAGTTTCTAATATTTAAAATTGCTTAAATATTGGTGTCCTTAGCATATGCTTGTTCCTATTAGGGGAACTGGGTAGATATACAGTCTTCCCGGCACTACCCTGGCTCTTCCTGATCACAGTTTGAAGGTTGATTGAGTCCTCCACACTGTGTATGCACACTGACATTTGAGAAGCCCTGATTTAAGTAACAAGAATCTTCTCTGGCCTCAAGCTCAAGAGAGTGCAAGTTGAATGTTTCTGGGAAGGATTTAACAAATCAGTAACAGAATCAAGAATCAACTCCTGGTCTTCTCCCTTCAGCTGTGGTCTGGTGTTTGTCTGCTGGAATGTCTTCACATAATTATGACTGCCCCAGATAATATCCTCTTTCAGAACAATGTTCAAAGATAAGTAGTCAAGGGCTCACTCCCACTTGCTTATTAAATTTTATCAAGAAAGATAGTTTTTCCCATCAAGTATCAAGCAAAATTTCTTTCAGATCCTTTTATCCAGCTTTGGCTGCAACTTCTATCTCAGTGTGGTCACTTGGGAAGGTGGATATCTCACACTCATTGGTGATGATGCAACAAATAGAGAGATAGGGCCACGGTGCTTGGCCGGGAGAGACTGGCCTACCCTACCCATGGCCCTAAGACCCTTACTGCTGGTGTTTCACCTAATGGCATGATCACAGCTGTTGAACTCTGAAATCTGTTTTATATTGTCCTTTCTAGTGAAAGTGTCCCACGTTTTTTTCCCCGAATACCCTCCACATCTGTCCCACCATCTGTTCCTAAAAGTCAGTATACTCTTTCCTAGTTGACATTTTTGTTTTTATTTCTGCTCTTCCTCAATGATACACTTACCAGTGCAGGCAGGTAGTTTGGAAAAGTGACACTGTGCTAGCAGTCCCATGTTGTTGGCTTTATTTGCTCTAACACGATTTATGATGCCTTGATTATCTCCATATGGCTTGAATTGAGAGACACATCATTAATTCCCCTGATTGATGGGTTGTGGAAGGGTAATACCAGTGGGAACAGAAAATGTCTGATAAGGAGACACAGGTAACGCAGCGTTCCTAGCCACATACACTTTTAATGGGTTTAATTCTCATTACATTCTCACATCTATCCTCTAGTCACACCATGTGTGACTTTTAATGATATGTGTAGTGTAATTGGATTTTGAGCCCTTGGGGAGAACAAATTGTAAATTGTCATGCTCAGATAAGTAAAACAGTACAACCTCAAGGTTGTCTTCAAATTATGAATAATACACTGATACTTTGTGCCTACTGTGTGCCAGAGATTATGCTACATAATACAGCATCTGAATGCTTTATTAGAGTGACTTAATTAACATGTCCAATATATAAACAGATATTTTAGGCCACTTATAATGGCCAAATGAATCATCAGTTACCAAAAAGTACCAGTATTTTCAATATTATTGATTATTTTTGTTGTTGAATCACATTATTTATTTGTTTATCTATTTAATTAGAAAATGAGTCTTACTCCATAGTTCAGGCTGGTCCTGAACTCACTATATAGACCAGGGTGTTGTCAATCTTGTGGAAATTCTCCTGTCTCATCCTCCTAAGTGCGGGGATGATAGGTGTACACCATCACACTTGGCTTTATTGAGTCTATTAATGCCCACATGATTTAACATGCTATTTATTTAGAACTTTCCTTTGAATAAATATATCATAATGAGCCTACTTATTTTGTGCAATTCAAGAGGGCTACAAAACTTGCATTTATTCTTGTAGCAATTCGTCTATGTATAGCTTATATCCTACTGTCAATTGCAGGGGCTTTTTTTAGTAAAAATCTAGGGGATTTTCTTGACAATTTCTTTTTCTCAGCCCAAATTACTTATGATAGAAGAACATTGGTAAATATTAATATTTAGTGTAGTTTTGTTATTTTAATAAGTAATATGTGTGTTATTTAAACAAATAATGTGTGTTGGCTATATTTTAACTGCTTTTATTATAGATGGAAGAATTTACATAGCATGAAACACAAATTATATCTAGAGAGTGAAAAATGAAATAAAAAACAGCCGGTAGCCCATCACCTGCCCTTGGAGCTCCACTGAGTCTGTGCTGAGCTTCGGTCAGATCCAGCCTCTTTGGCATGTCTCACCTTTCCTTTCAGTATTCTTTCTTCATTTCTCTCAATCCAGGAAAATGTATTCATTTGCTTGCTTTTCTATTTCTTCCTAGGTTGATAGTTATTAGTGAAAAGAGTTTATTGGCATATGAAATTATATTTTTAAAAGTTTTGATCAATGCATGACACTTCTACATATTTATGAAGTATGATGTCATGGTTTGATTCCTGTGTACTCAGAGTAGCGATCATCTCAGAGTAATTAGAATATGTGTCACCTTAAATTATTATCATTTCTTCAGGATAAGGACATTCAAATTCCTCTCTTCTAAGTATTTTGAGATGTAAGTGGATTTTTTTCTGTAGTATTGGCTGTGCTGTGCCCCAGAACGACAGAACTTACTCCTCCTATCAAATAATAACCTAGTTCCTGTCCGTCACCAGCCCCTCCGTCTTCTGCTCTTCCTTCATTTGCCTCAGTCTCCAGCAATCACAATATTATTCTCAGCTTCTGGGAATGAATATTTTTAGGTTCCACTCATGAGAGATGTTATTCGATGTTTGTCTTTCTGTGGGTGACTTACTTCATTGACCATCATGGTTTACAGAGCCGTCTGTGTGGTGCCTTGTAACAAGACGCCATGCTTAGTGGCTGACTTGTGTTCTGTTGTGCATACACCACATTTTCTCTGCTCACGCATCTACTGATGGCCATATGGGTTGATTCCATATGGCACTAGATTCAATGCCTACGCTACTCAAAACGACCTACAGAAGACAACACTTTCAAGATTCTTGTGTCATTTTTCAGGTAGAAAAACATCTTGAAATTTTTAAGAAACCACAAAAGATTGTCCATAGTTTAAACAGAAGAAAAAGAAACTGTAGGCATCACACAACTAGAACTCAAAATATTCAAATCTTGTTTTTAACATCATTTAGTCCACAAAATATTTTATGATATTTTAATTCATTTTATTCACATTTATATCAAATTCTAGCACCTCTATCTTATTTTTATATTATTCTCAAGTCCTATATCCTCCTCGTGCTTCTGGTTCACTAAATGTTTTATTCTTACATACTTTTTAAATGTGCATACTTAATTTTTATTTTATTCCTCATCCACTTTGCAATTTACTACGCAAATAATAAAATATAATCGTAAAAAAGAATGACTATTTGCTTATTTATACCAAGTTTAGAATATGGACTTTCATAGACTTTTTTTTAATGCAGAATAATTACTTTGAAAACAAAGACAAAGGGATGGGAGCTTTTGCTGTTCATAAGGGTTCTCAAAATCGGGTACCCTCCTAGACTCATTTGTCCTTAAAATAGTAACGAACTGGTTCTTGATCCCAAGTAAACCTACCAAATATAAAGTGAATTAATCAAGCCATAGTAAGGTACGTTAATTATTGAAATAAAAATTCAGTATTGCAAGACGATAAAACATCATTTTCCACCCCCAAAATAAAGTCACTTTCGGTGAATGAGAGCTCTTTTACTTAAGTCACCTGAGTGTGAGGCCTTGGCTCTGTATCCTGAAGAGAAGAGAAGGGTAGTGGAGACACACAGCGCCAGCTTTTAGTTGTCCCCTCGCAGAAATGACACACATAAACATCTGCACTTCGGCCTAGCCTCTGTCATCCTGATGGCTCTCAGAGTCCTCTCCTGCTGGCAAAAGGACAGAAAATGGGGAGGAGCTAAAGGACAACTTCATTGAGTACAGTTGTCACAGGACAAGCTCGCCATTTGGGCTATTAAATATCGAATTCCTCCTTTGATTCCCGACACACCGAACATGACCATCTCTACCCCAAATCAATTCCAGTTCCTTTCCTCTCAAAGGCCACCTTTTATGGGAGCTGTGCTGACGTTCGCATTAAGTCCACGTGAAACTCTTTTTGGTCTGAAGACTTCTGAACATTGAAACAGGAGTCTTCTGTTCTCCAGGCTTATGAAATCTACAGCAGTGGAAGAAAGATGGAATAGCCAAACAGTTCCATTTGGAATAGGAAAAAAGAAAAAAATAGGTAAGCTTGTCTTGTAGAGCACGTAATTTTCCTAGCCCATTTCTTGCTTCTCAGTTCTTAGACAGTCAAACACTACACAATTTATAGGCATATTGAGGAATTAATATGTTTCTATTTACTTAGCTTTCAAGCAAATCTAGAGCCAGTAATAAAACTCAAACATTTTTAGCACATATTTAAGAGTCTATAGTACTTTTTTAAGAGAAGGAGCATATGAACTTCTTTTTGATCCTTTCAATGTATTGACAGCTGATTTAACACAATTTATAGTAAAACAAGGGCAGAACATTCCCTTATTATTATAAAAATGTATCGAAAGAATCATTTAAGTTTGTAGAGACTTGACTTATCAAGGTTAAAAATATCAAAAGTATCAATTCTTTTGCAACCTATTAATGAAGCCCCAAGTTAAATAAATTCTCTATTACTTTAACTCAGGCTTGTCTTTCCATGGCCAGTAGGCCACATGTGGTCGAGAAGGCTCAGGATGTAGCCCAGTCTTAAAACATTCTAAGTCTTTTATAATTTATTTTTTGTAACTCTGTTGCACAGTTATCGAGAACAATCTTTGTAGCTGACAATGGAACACGATAAAAGAGGGTAGGATATGTCTACAAATATCTGAGTATAGTCTGTAATTTGCATTATAATTGCAAACAGTTCAGCCAGAAAAACAAAAAGGCTTTAAAATTAACTAATGAAATAGAGTCAATTGCTTCCCTCCATGAGCCTGGTGCAGACTGAGTGCTCCGGCTTGCTTCCAATGCGCAGCATCTAAGCATGGATGTGGAGCATTTTTCTGCCAAGATCCATTTGGATACTCATGACATCCATAAATCACACAAAATTATCAACTTAGGGGCTGGGGGAATGGCACAGCGGTTAAAGCACTTGCCTACAAGTGCATAGGCCCAGAGTTCAATCCCCCAGCACCACATAAAGCTGGGCATGCAGTGGCACACACCTGATTTCTGTTTTAGCATGTATCGAGAATTCCTGAATTTATGTTGAGTATGACATTTGTCCATCCATTTATCATGGGTAAAATCTGAGTTCTTGCCATTTAAGGCTCTAAAGAATATATATAAGTTTACACTTTAAGACGTGTCTTCAAATGTCCTGGTGCAGTCTTCAGAAGGTATTCAATTGTATGGTAACACTATAGCCTTTTAGAAACATACAAACTGCTTTCTAAAGTGTTTTATCATTCCATTACCACCAGTGGTATATGTTGGCTATCTCTCTGCATCTGGCTAATCACTTGTTGTTTTCTACATTTCTTCTATGGTAGCCTTTCTAATAGGTGTGAGGTTTGTCATAGTGTTTTTGATTTGCATTTATGTAGTGACTAGGGACACAACATATCTTTTTATTTCTTATTGTCAATTTATATATCTATTTTCTTTTAACTCTAAAATCTTTGCCTATTTTTCCTCATTTTATTAATATGTATAAGGGCAAAATTTAAGGTTGACATTGATCTTGAGCATTTTGTGCACATATATATATCTTGTCAAGGTAACAAGGACTTCCCTGCTCTCTTTTCAACCCTCCCCGATCCACACCCCCCACCCCCACCCCACCCCGCTGCACATTCCCTTTATTTTTCATTTTAAGTTCCATGAGATAATTGTGATCTGGGTTTCTGATATCAGAGAGACCATTGGACATTTCACCTTCTGCTTCTGACTCACTTCACTAAGCATGATGGTTTCAAGTTTCCTCCATTTGCTTACAAACGCCTCCACGCTGCTGGACTTTATAGATGCACAGTATTCCATTGTGTATAAATACCACAGTTTGTCTACCCACTGGTCTGTTTACGGGCATTTTGGTGACTTCCATATTTTAATTATTGTTAGTTGTGCATCTATGAACAAGGGTATACATGTAACTCTGTTATGTGTTGTTTTGAACTCTTTTGGGAATATTCCCAGGAGAGATATCGCTGGATCGAAGTGGATATTTATTTTCAATCTTTTGATAAATCTCCATATTGCTTTGGGTTGTCCTGTAGGAATATTTTAAATATTCTGGATAATGATATCTTATTAGATACATACATACTTTGCAAACAAATTCAATATTATATAGTTTTTTATTTACTGATAGCCCTTGTGGCATAAAAACTTAAATTTTGATGAAGTTATCTGCTTATCTTCTATGCTCATTCTTTTGGTATCTTATCTAAGAAACCGTTAACTAATGCCAGTGTCCTAAAGATTTTTGGCCTGCTTTTACCTTTAAAGGTTTTGGTTAACTTCAGAATAGGAAGGAGTAAGAAATATATATTAATTTTATTGAGTGTGAACCCATTAATACGTGCACTCTAAATATTTTATGATGGAGCACTTCGACCTTCTGAAGGACAGTGGTTGTCTGGAAGGGTTTTATCTGGAGTGAAAGGTAAACAGATTGCTTTTTTAATAGAACATAATTTATACTTGAATAAAACCAATCACCATATAAAATTGTAGTTGCTTATACTTGGATATTTAGTGGCAATATACTTGAAAATTAAGAAACCCTTGCTAGGTGTGGTGGTGCATGCCTGCAAACTCATTGAGCTGTGATCGCAACTTTTAGTCCAGGCTGCTCTTTAGTTCTCACATAGAAGCAAAAACCAATTGTTTGAAAAAGTGGTATTACTCGATATGATCTGATGAAAGCACTCCTCACCTGCAGCATAAATCTCAAGCACTGAAAATGTATTTTTTATCCCATTGCTCAAGGCAGAATTCACATACGCAAATACACTCTGTGAAGTCCTTGAGTCGCGACATCATCTTCACACATCTTTGCACAGCGAGATGTGGTAAAGACTGACTTTCAGAATGTATTCTATGAAGGAATTTTGATTTACTGAAATGAGAGACCTACTTGAATTAATGAAAACTATATCCAATGAACATATTAAATTATGATTTATAATTTCAAGTGAAGTTGAACATTTAAAATTGGGCAAATATTATAATTTGCTGCACAGGAGCCTTATATCACTTATTTAGCCTGTAATTAGAAATACAATCCAGCTCACTGATTGACTTGTGTATGAAAATAGTAGGCTCTCTTGTATGATACTCCCATATGGAACCATTTCGTGAGAAAAATATGACTGACTAGGTAAGCAATCTCTCTTTGAAAAATAGATCAGCAAAAAACACAGAATTTACATAAACAAATGAAGTGTCAAAGGCAATACTCAAAGGCTAACATTTCATGAAACAGTGATACAGCATTTTAAGTCTGTAATATCAAAGCAAAAGAATTAGGGATCCCCAGAGATTTCTAGCTGAACCTACATTCTATTTATGTTTTATATGCATACCCATGCATGTAAATCCTTAAGCAGCAAAAAATGTGGAAGAAAAGAAGGAAAAAAGAAAGGAAAAAAGACAGAAAGATGAATGCATAAGTCTGTGGATTACATATTTTTATTATATGAAGAAAAAACAAGTATTTCTAAGGGTTAAGAGTTCATGAATTAATAAACAAAGCAAAGGATAGAAAGTACAATAAATTTGTACAAGATTATTTCAGTTTCAAGAAACATGAAACTGACATGAACCTATGTAAGTCAGCTTCCTGGGAAAACAAAGGCTGTATGATTATCTTGTGCAGAGACTCAAAGAAACTCATCGTAGTGCATCTGCCTGCTAGAGGGCTGGATGTCCTATCTTCTCCCTTGTCTGCCTTCTCCACCTCTCTCTCTTTATAGGATTTGTCTGTAGTTTTCTATCCTGTTTAGTAGTCTTGATGGGGATCAAATTTTCTTTCCTAGAAGTCCCAACAAAGGCTTGAGAATGTATGTCTTTGATTCTTTGAATAATGTGACCATACATGGGCCAATTGTTAGAGCCAGAGAAAGATGCTTCCAGAATGAGTGATCCTGGTCGTCTCTGGGCCAAACTGAGTACCTGCTTCTCTGTAAATGAGTGCTGAGGCCAACAATACATGCATCAGATAAACTGGCAAGAAACAAAAGGCATTTCCCACCAGAAAACTGAGGTGCACATACCAAAAATAAATGGTGGTAGGCAACTTTGTTCACCCATGTTGGTAGAAATTCTTGGGGTAAAATGTCTTCATCATCATCCCTACCAGTTAAGGAATCATCTTTTGAAGACTTGGGAAAGGAAAAGAAAAAAATAAGAAAAGAAAGGAGTAAAAGTTCAAATTTCAGTAAGATTTTCTATGTTCTGTGTTATTTTCTCTGTTGGCATTCTGAAAGCTGGGCTTTGCCATGTCCTTTGCACCGCCTTTGAGAAGACTGCATAATTTCAATAAACATGTTTCACCTTTTTCAGTTTTTGGCCTGTGGCTTTATTTCATCAGTGTAAATGTTATAGGAATTGAGGGGACCATTTGCAAAGGAAAGAACATCTCCTAGTGTGTGTTGGTGGAGAATCAATTTTAGAGACAAACAGAATATAACCTGAGCATGTTACCTTAATTCCTCAGCAAATGTCACACTTTCTGAAGAGCATCCTAACCAGACATCTCTTCTTGATAGGACCTCTTCCAGGTTATGAGGTCTGAAGGGTTTTCTCTTGTTATTTTTATTATCTTTAGCAGAAAATGGGTCAGAAAAATACTTTTTTCAAGTTTATAGGATATTAATTCCTGGCTAGATATACATTCATTTGTCCAGAAACTTGATGTCATTTTTGGGGGGAGGAAAGGTAAATTAAGGATATACAGGAAGCAAGCGTAAGTTTGTAAAGAACATCCAAACGCTAGCAGAAGATCTGCTGTTATCTGAGATCAGGTAACTCTAATAATCATCAAGGACAGTCGGCTCATATTACAAGATGAAAACTAATCTATCTCCACAGCATGTGTTGTGGTTAGGATCTGGAGTGTCCCCCAAAAGTCTCATGTATTCTGATGTTATGGATTGTCTATGGAGCCATGTGGTGTTGCAGAATTGGAGTCTAGTGTGGAGGGGTGGATTACAGTTAAGACTAAAGGCATGCGAGTTAGGATTAACGGTGTGGAGTGGCCACACCTGGATGCAGGAGGGACTAATTACTGGGAGGAGACCTGAAAGGATATATAAGCTGCACCTGCCTTCCTGGAGGACTGGGACTGGTCTCAACTGGTCTCAGCTTGTCTTCCTGTCTGTGATGGCCTGAGAAGCTGCCTCCACCTCTGCCTCTGTCCTGTACTCTGATTGCTGCTGGCCTCCCTGAATGGGTTGTGACCATCTGAAACTGTGAGCTAAAATAAACCTTTCCTAAATTTGTGGGTGTCGGGTATTGAGTCACAGCAACGAAAAAGTAACTAAGACAGCATGATTCTTATAGAATATGGCTATAGAAACCCATTTTAAAAATTAAAAATGTTTTCTACATGCAAGGTAACATTTTATTACTCTTGTTTTTATTTTATTATTTCCAATTTTACCAAGTAGCTCTTTATGTTAACATGTTTACTTTCTATAATCTTAGTAGTTACAAATTTCACTTGTCAGCCCTTAAACTAATGTTGATGACACATAGATTTATATCCCAAGATCCAAACTCTTTAAATTATTAAATATGGAAAGCCATCTGAAGATTTGACAGATTCACTGACTTATTAGATAGGTCTCTCTTATTTAATAAGTTCAAAGTAAAATTTGATACACTTCTTTCATTCTTTTCTACCCATTGTCTTCCTTGTTGAAATTGAGTTGCAAATCAGCAGTTGTTTAGTATGAAAATTTGTCATCCATCATTTTTATTTACATTTCTAATTAAATTTATCAGCAAGTCTCAAAGAATATCTACATAGTCTCCATGATGACCCCACCGCCTTCATTTTAAATCATTTTGAAAAATCCTTTCTTCTTCTACTTTTTCCTCCTTCTAAGAGGGCATGGTTATGAAAAGTAGGCTCAGGTGGTACATTTTGTGTTGATTACCATATTTTGCATATGCATATGCATTATCATTAATTAACTATTTTGATAGTGGGTCATGTAACAGAGATATCGCACTCAAAGTTTCCGCCCAAGAAAAACTATGATGTGTCATGGTAGGCTACAATAGTCAAGATTTGCTCAGTGGGTTTTACTGCAAAAGCATGTCAGGATTAGGGCAGGACATAAGCAGTTCCACAGGGAAAACCATAAGCAAAGAGATGGAACTGAAGTACGTGTGTGTGAAAGGATTTTTTTCAATGGTTAAAAAACAGAAAGAAAGGTAAATTTAGACATGGTATCTCCGGTACAGAGAACTACCCAAGATATTATTATGATATCTTGAGTTTATAGTTCAAGAACCTGAATTGTGTAACTTTTCTGCCCACCATTTTTATTAATATGTATGTGACACAAAATGTTTGCAATGAAATTGAGTGTTTTGTGCACACACATATCACATCAACTTTACAACCCCTTCCCATTTTTGGCCCTCCCACCCCCTCCCCACCCCCTGACTCCCACTATCACACCTGTGTGGTTCTACAGAATGCCTGTAATCTGGGTTTCCCAAATCAGAGAAAACATGCGATATTTAACAAGTTTAATCTTTTGCACCTGACTCACTTCACCACGTAAATCACTCCTCTTGCACAACTTTTGAAAGTATTTTTCATTTCTCCAGCAATTAGGGAGAAGTGTGGAACTGAATCTTTCTGCATAAAATCTCAGCCAGGATACAAAATAACACATTTCACTGCTACTTGCTTAGGAAAAGCTGTCAGAAAGTTAAAAAGCCCCTTACTGATATTCCTATCTGAGTTTTAAAAAGCTAATGTGATTGTATCAGTGATATTGCTTATATTAAGAATAAGAATCTATACAGCTTGTGTTTAGTTTCTACTCAGTATTCCTTACAGCTATGGAATATTAACCATGAAATCCTAAAGGTAGCCTGCGTGAGAAAGAAACTCTTGTTATAGAAAGGTTGGCAAAACTTTCAGGGCTTTTAATTAACTTAGCCTGTAGGTGACTCAAGCCATTTTCCTCAGTCTACTGGGCAGAACTATAGACACCATGGCTCTGCTAAATTGCAACATGCCAAATGAGATACAAGGGGACATTATTGGTTCTGTCATAGCAGTTATTCAGGTCACCAACTTTTGTTTTACTCTCTTTTTCCTGGAAGACACTCAACTCTTTCCCATAAGATTGTGATTATCCAGCTTGAAGTTTAAGTTGCCCAGCTGATACCCCATGGACTCTACATTAACCTCACCATTGTTTTCCCATTAGTCTTGCAACCACTTATCCTGAAGGAGTCAGGTGATGGCACCACGTCCAACACGGAATGGTAAACAGGCCTGAAGTAGCTAGAGTACGTACTTTTATCTGGGCTGGAGAAGAGAGGTATGGGGAAATTGTGAAGGCCAACGGGGCAGGCATCTTGTGACTTCCACCTTGCGGAGGGAGACTCTTGATGAAACCTAAATTTCTCTGAGAGAAATAGATCTGCGAGTAATAGTCCTTTCCTCTCCCACATTCCTCCTTCTCTGTTATCTTTCTTGATCATATTTGAAATTGGATTGAGAGGATAACCTGTCTTTGGGTGTCAGTTAGTGTTCTTACCCTGCTCTTTGCCATAAAGTGTGGAGTCCCGATCCTCTATAAGTTCATTTCTTTTCTATCCCGTGCTAGTAGCCACACCTACTATTCTATTGCAGTGCATTTCTAAAGATGAATGCAGTTTTGCTCTATAACGTCAGCCCCTTCTTCTTTCTCAGCCCCTTACACCCTGTTCTCTCTCAGTGTACTTTGTGGCTTGAATGTACTTGACTTTTTAAAAGAGCTGTTCATTATTTAAAAATTTTGGCAGTTATTTTATAAACCAAATAATTCATTGGGTCTTAATCTGATCTTTGCTTGAAGACAATTTTGATAGATCTGTTTGCTGCCATATTTGCAGTAGAAATTTGTCCTTTCTAGTGTGGTAGCATCCCAATTTTCTGAGATTTCTCTAGTTCCTTGTGGCTACTGTGTCCTCGGTTCAGCTCTTTCCTGCAGTGCCTCTGTAGTGTAACTGAAAGCAAGCAACCACAAGATACATGTTTAGACTTGAAAGTTTATGGTTATATGTGGACTTGCCTTCTGATTATCCACAGGATGCAGTGTTACCAACTAGGCTTCTGGATCAGTTTTCTCACCATAACTCCCAACTATGAAAGCTTCTCAACTTGGCTGAGGTTGAGCGTTTGGAGTTTTGTTTCTATGTTTTTCTCTTCTTCTTACCCTCCTTATTTTCTTTTTTCTGTCATTAACCAGGATAAAAACACCACACAAATGTCACAATATCAGAAATGTTACATGTCAAAGGAAAAAAATTACAATGTAAACTGAAAATACGTGAAAGGAAGTCCCCCCCCCCCCCCCCAAAGTATTGCCCTAAAATGCCAAAACACTTGCAAGGGGGATCCTGTGGCGTGGACTACGAATGAGATTAGTGGAGAGAGTGGAACGTTGTACAGGACAAAATATCTTGGGCCTTTTTGCCTAACCTTAAGCCACATTGTCCTTGCCCCTCTGTGCTTGATGCAACATTCCTGTGATTACTAATTAAGACCTTGGAAATGTCACAGCTGACGCCTAGCTTTCCCGCAGCCTGAAAGCCAAGAACGTCCTCATAGAACAGCACAGGTTTCTCCCTCTTGTTTCTGGGTGACCTGCATACCTGATGCTCTGACCAACGCTTTTTAAAAAGTGCTCTGTTTTACGGCTTTCTTATGTGATTATAAATACTGCATGGAACTGCTAAATCATTGAAATGTGGTTTTGGAAAAAACCTGAGTCTTATTCCTGGGCTACAGCCACACATAATTGGCTCAAGAGTAAACTAATTCTTAACCTCTTTGAGGTAAAATCTGTGCTTTTTATGTTATCAGATCTTAATTTTCAAGTCTAGTGACAGGCAACACTTCATTCCATAAATAGTGTGTGTGTGTGTGTGTGTGTGTGTGTGTGTGTGTGTGTGTGTGTGTGTGTTTGAGACAAGGTCTTGCTCTGTAGCTCAGGCTAGAATATATATTCTGATAAACTGAGCAGAGGAGGTGGTTTTATTTTTTTAATTTATTTAATTTTATTCGTTTTATTTTTTGAGAAAAGGTCTCACTGTGTACTCCATGCTAAACCTGAACTCACTATGTAGCCCACACTGGCCTTGGACTCAAACAATCCTCTTGCCTCAGCCTCCGGAGTACTGGGATTATAGGCCTGCACCACCACACCCAGCGTGCTGGAGAATCAAACCTAGGGCCTTGTCTTGCTAGACAAGTGTTCTAGTCATTGATTTAATAGGCAGAAGAGGGTCGAATAAGGAAAAACAAACAAAAACCAAACAGCAGAATGATCAGGTCAAAATTGCTTTGCTTGTAAGTGAGAACAGGGAGGCAGAACAGTACAAAAATAATTGCTTAATATCAAGTTACTTTAGATTATCTGTCAATAATTAAAGCAGAAAAATTTTATTATTGTGCCAATTGGAACCAGCCTGTTTTAGAAATTTGGCTATTATGCCTCTAATTCTGCTTTCTCAAAAAGTCAGACAAACAGCTTAGTTTCAGCTTGGTGATGTGAAACTTTGGCACAAGTGATTCCATTTTGATTTTTAGCCTGGTCTGTTGGGCTTCCGTGTGGGAGCTGAGTCCAAAACAATGACCCCTCATAATTTTTATTTAGCAGAACAAACTAAGACATGACATTTTGGCTGACAATAGGAAATTACTTCATGCATATGATACATTACAACATTACATACTTCCACTGTCAAAAATAGACTTTCCTGATTGTCATAAAAGGGAAAGAGGGTTACAAGTCAAGGAGTGTTAAGCTACAGGATTATTTTTACTGGCTCAGTCTCACATTTTGCTTCACAACACATCTTAATAATCAAATCCCCCTGCTCTGCAGGAATGCTAAAATTGAGAGCTGTAAGTAGAACATGTGGCTGCCATCATGGTCTCTCAAAGGGTAGACTCTCTTGGTATCTGGTAAGTGTCACAAGCCGTGTGTTCATGATCACACAGCTGGCAGAATTCAAATCTATCATCTATCTATCTATCTATCTATCTATCTATCTATAATCTATCTATCTTATCTATCTACCTAGTTTTGGACCTATCATCTGTTTATGCAAGTATTCAGACATATTTACTGCAGATAAACTGTATCTATAATTCATTTGAAACAGGTCTTAGCTAGAAATGGCCTGCAATAGGAATAGCTGTGAAGAATAATCAAAAAGGAAATTCATCCTTTAGGAATTATTTTTAGCACTTGACTTCCTATAAAATGATAATACACCTTTCTCTGAAGAACAGTTCTAGCAGAAAAGGCAGAGTTTGTAGGTGAACCACTCAGTCTACTAAAATAGCTCTGCACAAGAGAGCATCAGTACCCAATCGTGCTTAGTGAAGACAATCTTAGCCCTGCTTCGGACTTTGGAGTATGAAGCAGAGAGAGGGCGCTTTACCAAAAAACACAGAAGAAGTAAGCAAAGAAAGGGGGAAGAAACAGAACAGAAAAAAAGAGTAAAGAAAAATGACAGCATTAGCTGAATGCCAAAAACTAAAGAATGATAATTGTAATGTTCAGAGCATTAAAAGCAATGTTGTTTGCATTATATCTTGAGATGTTCTATAGTAAATCTCCATTTACTGAGGTAGTTTCTATTTGTTGCAAGTCAGTAGATGCCGACTCCCACAAAGAGTGTGTGCTGTGAATGCTCTGAACTCAATTGCTCCCCCTCCTTAAATTGAAATGTTGAAGGTTTAAACCTCCATGTGACCATACTGGGTGACAGGGCCTCAGAGAAAGTAACTAAAGTCAAATGCGGTCATGGGGATGGACACTCACATGACAGCTATTGGCACAGAGGAAGAGAGGCAAGCTTACCCTCGTCTCTCCTCGCTCCACACCCACAGAGAGCTGATGAGAGGCTATAGGGAGAAGTCCACTATAAGTCAGACGGAAAGGTTCGAAGGGGGGCAACCCTGGTGGCACTTTTATCATGGGCTTTCAATGTCTAAAACTGATAGAAAATAAATGTCTGTTGTTTAACAACATGCTGTGTGGCATCTCTCTATGACAGCTCAGGATGACTAATACAGTGTGTATTTACAACTAAAATGTCTTGCTATGACTACAGTCAAATTTTTAAAAGTAAAAGAGATAAAACCGAGGGCCTCAGCTATGTGAAGCAAGTGCTCTATATTGAGTTACATCACCAGAACTTTAAAAATGTTATTTTAAGACAGGATCTCTTTATGCTGCCCAAGAACTGGCTGCAAACTTCTTCTCTTTCTTTTTTTAAAAATAATTCTACTTACTACACTTTTTTTGTGTAGAAAGGTTTTGTGATTAACATTTAGCATTGTTTTTTCTCCATTTTTAGTATGTATATGCAATACACGATGGTTACATTAAACTTGAGGATTTTGTGCACTTCTATATCAGAAAAGCTTCGCATTCTCTTCCCTGCTCTTTCTCTCCCTCCCTTCTCGTCTCTCATCCCCCCAACCCCCAACATCTCACTTACTTGATTATATTATTTACTTATACTCTGAGTTTCTCATATTAGAAAAGTCACATGATGTGTAATCTTCTAAGTCTGACTTATTTCACTGAACATGATGGTTTCCAGTTGTTTTCATTTACTCAAAAATAATTCCTATCTGTCTTCATGGCAAAGTAGTACTTCATTGTGTACACACACGCGCATATATATATTTTAATCCATTGGCCTGTTGATGGATATATTGGCACTTTTCATGATTTGGCTATTAGTTTTGTGGTGTAAACATGAGTATGCATTTTTCTCTGTTATGCTGTTCTATTACTCTTTTTGAAAGATACCTGGAAGAGGCAACCCTGGGACAAATGAAATATCCATTTTCAGTTCCTGTGAAATCTCCATACAGCTTTTCATAGCGATAGTTTCGGTTTATAGTCCCAACCACAATGTAAAGGGGTGCCTTTTTCAGTCACACCCTTGCAACATACATTGCTTTTTGAGTTCTTGTTAGAATCCATTATCAGTGGGGTAAGATGGTATCTTAGTGTTTGTTTTGATTTGCATTTCACTAATGGCTGAGGATGTCAAACTACTAATCTTCCTGCTTCAGCCACCTAAGCAGCTGAGATTATAAGCATATATATATCATCACATCTGGCTTTTCTTTTGTTTTAATGTTTGCAGCTCCACAAAATAATTATCATTTTAATCCTTTTTGTTTTAACACCTTACAGTAATGTAATAGTTTGAAGTCGAACACAGAAAATCCATTGGCTTACCAGTTAATAACACCTAACAAAAGTGAATATACAATCCTCATAGATGCTGATGTGACTAATTGAGTTGATCACTGGGATGAAACATTCTTTATAATTATAATAAATGTGATATTTCTTGTTCATCGAATCCTTTTTGTAAGCTTTTATCTGAAAATTTAGTATACTTTTTATTTATTATTAATTTTATTTAAAATAAGCATTTACTATGTCATAATTTCTGCTGAGTCATCAGACAAAACAGAGCTCCACCTCTGCCTTCATAAATATTGATAAACAATGTTAGGTAACAAATCTCAAAAATATCCCAGACACCTAATATGCTGTTTTGTGGATATGTGATATCACATTGGAAGGCAGCACAGGTGACATTTGAGTAGAAAATCTGGCGAAGGTACGAGACAGTCACGACATATCTAAGGAGAAGATCCTTTCTGACAGAGGAAAGAGTCTTTGGTGTGTTCAGATAGGAAGGTTAGAGCATGTGGAGGAAGGTGATAAGGGGAAGCGGTAGGAGGTGAGTTCTGAAAGGTAAGCATCAGGGCCGGGTCACTGCGATCATCTTTTGCTCTAGAAGCAATGGAAGCAGTGCTTTGGGCAAAGCTGTGGCATAAACAGACTTATACTTTGTCAAGACCAGTCTGACTGCGGCAGGGAGAATATATTAGAGGAAGCTAAAGAAATAAATCAGATTTAAGATCACCTTAGTAATCTCAGAGAGTTGGTCACCTTAACATTCTAGGAGAGGTTATGGTTACTGTGTCCAGGATCATTGTGATAGAGCTTTTGGGAAGTTATCTGAACCTGGATTAACTTTGAAGAGACAGTCACTAGGATTCGCTGATATGCTGGATAAAGACAGGAGTTAGGATAAGTAAGGATAAGTCAGATCTGAGCAAGTATAAGGAGGAGTTATAACTATGGAGAAGGAGTAGAAGGGAGGCTACAACGGGTTGGAGACAAGTAGGATGGGAAGTAGGTAGCCATGATAAATTGGAAATGTTTAATATGTGTGCATGTGGAAACAGCAGGTAGATCAATATTTCTGTTTTGAGGGGAATAACAGCTGGAAGTTGCTGGTAAATAAAGATAGTAAAGGCCTTGAAATAGATAGTTAGACCAAGAACCAGTGTGTTGATAGGTCAGAAGAAAGATTCAAGGAATTAGCTGTGTGCCCAATTTGGAGATTCTGATTAGATACAGGAACTTCAATGAAGCCATTATCACTTATTTTATTTCAGTACTTAATGCTTCCTTTTATATATTGCATTCAAGGACACTTACAGAATAGTTCTGGACACTTATTCCTTTACTTAATAAATACATATTTTAGTGAATCAAAGCATACGCTTTAAAATTTAATATGATTATAATATGCCTCCCTGCTAAGTATGGGTAATTTTTATATTCTTATGTTTACTGTTCTTAGGAGCTTTCTCAACGAAGCTTATTTTACACACTTTCAGCTGTTGCCATTCCCCACACTCAAGTTTTTGTTGGTTCTAAATTATGTGATAAGGCCTAATGATTGCAGCTTGTAAAATAAAACAAAAGTATCCATATTCTATTTTTTGAAGTAAAGAATACTTTTTGCATCATTGTAAAAGAGCCTGAATTAGACTTTGTGGTAATTTTTCATCATTGTGAGAAAATACTTGAGATGATTAGCCTACAGAGAGAAAAATGTTTCAGGGGCTCACGGTTTTAGCAGCTCCAGTACAGGGTAGATTGGCCTTATTGCTTTAGGCCTCTGATGAGACACCAGAGCAGAGAACCAAGGTTCCTCAAGTCCCTCCAAAACTATGTTCCCATTGACCTAATTTCCTCCCACTAGGCTCTACCTCTTAAAAATGTCAACTGTACTCAAAATCACCTATATGAGAACCAATCTGTTAACACATGGGCCTTTAAGGGACATTCAATATCTAAGCAGTAGCATTCCAGGTTAAGTCGGTATTTTTTAAAATTGTTATTATAAGTATACAGTAATTTACAATACTGATAGCTATCTCAATCTGCTTTGGTTTCTAAAACAAAATACCTGAGGTGGATATTTTATAATGAAAAGAGGTTTATTTAGTTTACAATCCTGGTACCTAGAAAGGACAAACAGCACTGTGTCATTACCTGTCAAGGGCCACCTAGCAGTGTGGCAGCTTGGCAGGCGGGATTCCACAGAGGGAGCGTAGGCAAGAGGGGTGAGTAGCGTGATGGAAGAGGCCAACAGTGCGGAATGTTCGTGCTTCATAACATTCTGATCTCAGAGATACTAATCCAGCCTCATGAGACCAATATTAATTGCTTCCAGAGAGCAGAAAAATGGCCCATTGTTCACAGTAGGTCCTGCTTTTTAAAGGTCTTTAGTAATTTTTAATATTGTTGCATTGGGGTATTGTACCTCAACTTCTGTTTTGGCAAGGAAAAGCCATTTAAAACCATAGCAGTGGTGTCGTAACTTTTCCAGTCGGTTGAGAAACTGTGAAATCTTATGTACTCATTTATGAATTTAGAGGTGAAGGTGGGCAGAAAATCTGAGAAGTTTCCTTTCAATGAGGCTTTAATCCAGTGCATCGTGGTAACAAACTCCTGAGTTCAATGATACACACACCATCTAAACAAGTAATTCAAAATATACTCAAAGGTCCTGGATTCAGCATTGATTTTCTTCTCATGGGCATTTTGAATGACTGGTGTGTGTTTCAGATTGAAGGTTTGGATAGGCAACACGATGAGCCAAACCCTTTCCTCGGGAAGCTTGGTGCCATCGTTGGCAATAAACTGAGCAAAGTATTTAAAGAACATTCTTATTAGGTTTCAATACGCTACCTAAGAACTAGATAGCCACGCATGAGATCTGAGATGAATTTTGAGAGCATATCTTCCATAAACTGATAGGTCTCGTACTCACATCTTGATACCTGACGCATCATTCTTACTCTACTCTTGATTTTCATTTTGTTTTATATTCTGCTGTGAGTTCTTGTTTCTGTTGTACCTCACAAGGACTGCTACTCTGTGCACTCCATGCACTGTCCCGTTTCTGTCTGGCTGGGCCAGCTATGCCCTTTGCAAATCATGTTGTGCTCCGTTTACATCCCGGTAGGTGAACCTTATGGAGATTCTATAATTTGGTCCAATTCTTTTGGTGAACTTCCAGTTTGGGGCAGGATGTAATTTATTAACTTGTCTTTTTCTCAGGGCCATCTGCTTTTGTTTTCTGTCTTGTTTTTAAAATACCTTTTTTTATGAGCAGAGTCTTAAGCTGATCGAGCAGCTTAGGGGATGGTATGTAGGAGTCTCCTGTGCCTTCACACTTTTTCAAGACTATTGCCAGGTCCTGTTGCAATGGAGCAATTGTAACACATTGTAGACTAATATTTATACACACTTAGCTAAAGTCGTAATTTATTTATTTTTCTTTGTGTGTTTTTCTTTACCCAGTGTCCTCTTTATGTTCCATGATTCCATTTGATGCATAATACTCCATTTTGTTTTCAGATGTCCTTTGGGTCTTCTCAGCTATCATCATTGCCCATACTTGCCTTATTTTTGATGACTCATATTTTTAAGAAATATTGCTCAGGTCTTTTACAGATTACTCTGCAAATGTGGGTTTATCTTATGTTTCCCCCCCCCTTCATGAGTAAATTGGGAGGAAGAGCAGAGTTAAGGAGCCATTTTTATTGGACCAATCATCTATACTATAAATAGGATGACTGCTGTTCATGTTAACCTGGATAAATAGGACAACAGTGTTTGGCAGTTATCTCTACTGTGAAGTTACTCGCGGTCTCCCCTTGATCTCTGTCATCTTTGTAAAGAAGTTTAATGCTCACCCCACACTTAAGGAGTAGCACTTTTTTGCCCCATTTCCTCAAAGATAAATTATTTATCCAAATTATTTGAAATGGCTTTTCATCAAAAATGTCTATGTGTCTGTGTATTCCCTCTTTATCCCTCTCTCTCTCTCTCTCTCCTTCTCTTTCCTCCCTCTCTGTCTTTCTCTCTTACTTTCTCCCCTCTCTATCCATTTATGCCCACTGCTTTACATTGTTTATCTGTGTGAATGATATTGACACATTTCTTTTATTTATCTGTTGTTTAAACTTTTTTGATCACCTTTTTCCTATTTTTAATTTCATTTTTTGTCAGAGAAATACAATTTTGATAGCTTACTTTGAACTTTCGAACTTTGGGCTACTCTAAAGAGATCTTATCCATCCACAGAAAGTCCTGCAAGCAACTTTTGGAGATGTCCCTTCCCCAGAAGAAACCCAAAGGTTTCGTTTCTCTTTTGTTTGTGACATGGATATTATAGTAGTTTCCTCACCACAGAGGTTCAGGAGAAGCAAAGAGCCAAGTTATATGACATAAGGAAACTGAACATCATTAGTGTGCCCTACCTTATCATTCTGTGACCCATGTACATGGACCAAAGTTTCAGCCTCTGACTCTTATTCTTCTTGGCATTAGACACTGAGAATGTAATGTTTATACTCACTCTTCAGATTTAATGTCCACTTGATTTAGAATCCCTTAAAATCTGGATTCTATCTCACCCTTATATTAGAACTCAGCTCTAAAAATTAATATTTCTCAACAGCCATATGGTAAAAATTCAGCATTTCAAGCAACATGTTCTGTACATAATGGTCCATGTCCTTAGTGACTTTTGGTTTTATTGGGAAACCTATGAATTTATTCACGAGTAATTTTGGTCCAGTTGAATAAGGGGCTCATCTGTGACTCTCCTGAGCCCACAGACAGTTTTTCTTTGCTTTCAGTTTTTGGTCTAAATGCATAAAGACTCCATCTCTGGGGTGATACCAGGTCCAAATTTAATTGAACATTTTCTTAATATTGTAGTATCAATCAAAGCCTGCAGAGTTTAAAATTTGCTAGCAAAATAAGCTTCAAATTATTATTTCTCAGAACTTTTTACCTAATTCACTTCCATGCTATTTATCAAGTTGCACGTTTTATTTTAGACATCTGAGTGTGCACCTTGTCTTCTGTAGTAGCTGAGAAAGTATTTGCGATGAGCTCACATGGTAACAAATTCAGCTCGTTTTTTTATGATGCAGGTTGAGCATATAGCATTGCATTTCATCATTGGCTAAGTTGCTTCTAGTTAGTACTTCTAAAATGTTACAAGTAATTGTTTTCCTTGGGCATGAGAGTACAGGCCTGTAACCCCATCACTCTGAGGCTGAGGCAGGAGGATTGCAATTTCAAACTCGGCCTGGGAAACTTAGTGCTTTAGTCAAACTCTCTAAAATTAAAAAAAGAAGAAAGGTACACTTCTGGTCTTGCTGTCTTTTTTCCCCTCTTTTTTCTACCTCTTCCCTCTTTTCCTTCCCCCTTTTCCCCTTCCTTCTCTCTTATACTCACATTAAGAACAATATGCATCTGATCCCTGGGCTCTGTCAAATAAAACTAGTGAAGTCTGAAATAATATTATAAAACAAAAGTACTTAAACAAGAAAATTCACTTTAATTCTACTGGCATCATTTGCAAGGTTTAGGAAAACCTTCAAAGGAAGATTCTATCTAAGTTCTTTTGAGGCAAAGAAAATTGAAATGACTCATGTTATTTGTCAAGAAAGACCAATGTACTTGGAATACGAGGCAATTAAGTTTATAATAAATGGATCACCTAGTAGAAAAGAAACCCTCGAAGACCGGCTTCTTTGGAATTCACTTCTAACTGGAGCATATGGCAAAACAGTGAGTTTTTAAGGAGACTGGTTTGTGATACTTTTAACAGAGCACAGCTTGAGAGATCTGATCCCAACTAACATGGCTACTTCCTGAAGAGTTGGGTGGACCTAGAAATACAAAGATTCAAATGTATTTTGTATCTATACTCTGGTGAAAACGCCTTGGAACAGAACAGTAGGAGAATTGGCCCTGCCCACTTCTCTTTGCCAGTTACGTGAACTAAGCAGAATTGCTGTCTTCCAAAGTGACTGCCCTCCAGGTGCTCTAGTGTAACCTGCGAGTTCATCTGATTTCTTCTCCCTTCTTGTCCAGTTAGCACTCAGTCATGTTTTCATCCTTTGAGGGGGAAAAAGAAAAAAAAAAAAAAAACACTTCTATCGGCTAATTCTTCATATTTTTATTCACTCTGAAGTAAGATTTCAAAAAATATGAAATTTTATCTGAGTAAAATACTGGCTTTTTAGAACACTAAAATTGCTTTTATTTCTACATTTGCCTCCATTTGAAGCTTACCTTTAAAAACTACAGATTATAGTAATTTTCCTAAAATATTGCTTTTACCTCAGCCTAAATTCGTGATTAAGTATGGAATGTTATATCAGATTTTATATGGCAATTCCGGGCCACATTCACACTGCTTGACGTTGCTTATCCAAGTATCTTTGTGTCGATACCATTTGTTATTTGAACTCTTGTCAAAGCAGCGTATGTGCCATTATCCACAGTGCTGTTTCTGATGCCCACAGGTTTATTTACAATAGCCCTCTTTGTATACTATATGTACAAAAACTCCACCTCCATCCCACGCTCCACTTTTCTCAGAAAAAAAAAATCTTGTACCAAACTGCAGTCTTTAACTTGCCATGGTTTCTCTTGTCCTTGCGTTGCTACCACTCAATGCAGCCTTCCACTCTTCAGCATACTGCGGAGTCATCTGCCCTTCGCTTCATTCTTTATTTGCTTTTTTTAAGGTTAGATCTTATCTCCGTGCATATTGTGGGAGTTAGAGTGTCACAGTTTGCATTCATTTGACCTTGGTGGAGAGGAAGAAATATTTCCCGAATCTCTCCTTTCTTGTACAGGTTCACTGCAGGGGTGGCCACCAAGGAAAGGTATGTGGGGTGTGGAGGATGAACGTGGAGTCACAGCCATTTGCACGCCTGGTAAATTGTCGCACACACCAGGCAAGGTTGTAGTTCACATGTGATCTTTGGGCTCCTTGTGCTGCTGCGGGGGGTGGGGGTGGTGGGGGTGGGGGTGGGTGGGCAGCACCGGATCGGTAGTCCTTACAGATCACACAAAATCTGCTAGGGATAGCTTAGAACAGAAGTGCAGATCTACAAGGAAGGATGCAGCTTGCACTGATGACCTCCACGGTGGTAAGAGAATGATCACGTTCCTGAGAGACAGATGGAGTTCTAATTAATCTCTAAGGAGACAAGGTATCTTAAACAGTCTACTTTTTTTCTTTTCTTCCAGATCCCATCCAGCTCTGCTTTCTGATGCAAAACTCATGGCCCTACGGAACATGTCTGCAGAAGCACAGTTCTTAAATAGACTTTATTTATAGCAATAGGTATTGCAAATGCCGGGGTAGCCACACACAGACATGGAAGTCACAACCAAGTATAACTGGCACGTTAAAACTTAGAGAAAATAGAATCTTAAAATATTCAATGGAAACTAGATACAGGGATAAAAAGAAAACAAAAAGAAGTCAGAAAAAAGTAAATAACAACACATAGTGAAAAGTTAAAAGGAGATGTCAATCCCACACATCAATATTCTTTCTAAAAGAAAAAAGTCTGAATTCACCTTTTAAAGGAATATTATCAAACGATGAGAATGAAATAGCATACCCTTTAACAATAATTAGGTCAGCAAAGTCTCATGTGAAATTAGAAAATACTTAAACACAGAAGGACAATGATAACACAGTGTACCATAATTTATGCGATACTGTGAAGGTACATGTGGGATGAAATTATACCTGTTAATGATTTCCTGGAAATTCTAAAATCAACAGCCCTAAATTATTAGAGACCTAAGAAAATAAGATCAGATTAAATTCAAAGATATCAGACTAGAAGATTAGACCAAATTAGGTCAACATGACAAAAATGTAGTTACTTCAAAATAGGGACAAAATGGATGAAATAGGAGAAGATACAAAGATTGAAAATCGTATCTGAGAGAGATGATATTATTGGTCTTAAAGTAATAAAGAGAGCAACAAGACAATAATGTGAACAAGTACATATTTTTAAAGTATGTAACCTCGATGAAAGGGTGACATTCCCGGACACAGAAGGCATCTAAGTGTACCCAAGAGGAACAGAAAATGTCACCAGGCCTACACTGAGTAGAGAGTTTAAAGCAGTAACCAGAAACCTCACAAATGGGAAAGTCCCTCTCTGTGAATTTAGCTAAACATTTAAGTAAAAGTGAGCACCAAGATGATTTTACAAAGTTTCTGAAGAAAAAAATTTAAAAACTAAAGATACAAGAGTAGGAAATATTTCACAACTCATAATATCAGTCTAAAACTCACATGATATCAAAACTAAATATACACCATCACAAGACGATTAAAGGCAATACTATTTATGAATATTCAAACACTCAGCATGATATCTATCAGACTGAATTCAACAGCATATTAAGAGGGTTACATTCAAAGGTCTCGTAGAACTTATGGTAAGAATTCATGGATAACTCAATATAAGAAAGCCAATGTAATATCCTCCTTTGTAGGACATGATTGATGTTTAACAAAAGATAATTATCTTAATAGAAAAATTATAGGTATTATTCAATATTCAAATCATTTCCATTATGAAAACACTCAGAAAAACTAGGAATAAAGAAAAATATTTCTTAAGATGATAAAGAGCTTTTTTTCTTTGTACTTTTACTTTTGGAAACCGAGGCTTTTCCTTTCTTTTGAGTTCAGCTATGTGTGATATTTTGGGCAAATTCCACTTAATTAAATACACATACTATAATTGTTGCCTAATACAAATGTGGGACAGTAGTATAAATTATTGAATAAGTTAATCAATGGAGGACAAGGGATAAATCCTCAATGAAGTATTTCAATTTTAATATGTAATATTGAACCCCAACACAACGAGAGCATAAATTCTAACCACTACAGTGCAGGTTATGCATACAGAGTTTCTTCCAAAGAGCAGAGTATAAGGATGTTTTAACTTCTTGTTGCTGAGACAAAAATACTTGAATAAAACAACTTAGAGGAGACAAAGTTAATTTTGGCTCCTGGTTTCAAAAGTTAGCTGGCTCTATTGCTTTAGGCTTGTGGTAAGGTAGAAATTTAATTGCTGAAGATTATAGCTGAAAAAAACGGATCTCTTTGTCGCAGCCAGAAAGCAGAGTGAGAGAGCCTGAGTGAAAGGGTCTGGGGATCGGATATGGTCCTGAAGGTCACATCCCACTAACCTGCTTCTTTGAATTAGGCCCTGCCTCTGGATAGCCCGTCGGAGCTTTGAACCCATCAGTGAGTTAATACATGGATGAAGTTAAAGTCCTCACATTCCAATTATTCTTTAGATAACCCATTTCTGAACATTGTAGTTTTGGTAACCAAACTTTCAACACAATGAGGGATATTTTAGAGCCAAACTACAATATTCCAAGGCTGGTCCCCAATGGACTCATCTCTATATCACAGTGCAAAACACAGTTAGTCATTTTCCAAGAACACACAAAGTCTCTGCAGTATTAACATTGTTCAAAATTATGAACCCAAAATCCCCTCTGAGATGTGTAGAAACTCTCCGCTGTGAGCTCTTACAAAAACCAAACACAAGTTGCCTACTCCCCGGATACAAAGCCCAGGATAAACCTTCCGATTCCAAAAAGGAGCAACGGGGTATGAAAAAGGCACAGGACCAAAACAAGGCCAAAACGCAGCAGGAAAGACATTAAATCCTGTAACTTCATGTTTGGCGTCCGAGGTACACAGTTGCGTAATGCTATCGCCAGAGGGTCTGGGTAGCCTTCCCCTCGCAGCTCCACTGGCAGGAGCCCACGTGGCCCTTCTCTTGAGCTGGCTCTGCTTGCTGGCTGCAGCCAGGCTTGGTGGATGAGTGCTCACTCTTGGCATCTCTAGACAGAAGGGAAGGAAAAGTGTGACTGCACAGGGGAAAACCTCACAAATGCTGTTTCGTCCCAGCGCTCCAAGCTGAAGCAGCCGTGGTCACAAACCAAGCTGACGTGACTTCATCCCAACCGACACAAGTTGCACTTTGTCCCTCTGGGCTTCTCTCTGAACCCGTAACTCCAGTGTAATCACAGGAAAATATCAGGCAAAATTTTAAAAAGAATCTTACTCTTTACCTAACAGGTGCCATTGAAGAAAACAGCTGAAGCCATAAAGAAAAAGAAAGAAAGAAAGAAAAGAAAAGAAAAGAAAAGAAAAGAAAAAAGAAAAGAAAAGAAAAGAAACTGCTCAGCTCAGGAACGTTTCAGGAAATGTGAGTAAATGAGACATGATAACATAAATCACACACACAAAAAAAGATTTAGGTAAAAACTAAGGGAATCTGCAAAAGCATATAAACTTCAGTTAATTTTAATGCGTCGCTATGGCTTCGTTTCATTAGTTGTCACAAATGTACTACTCAAATGCATGATTTTAATTAGATAATGTGCGGGGAGTATATTGAACTTCTTAGCATTATTTGTTCAATCACTCTGTGAATCTGTAACTTAATAATATATACACACTCACATGCACACACAAATTGGACCAGTCAGGTGGTCGCTGTTTGGTGATGCCCTTCAGGTGGGTCCTGCCCAGACTAAAGCTACAGACGTTTCCTGAGGTGGGTGCAAACGATGCAGCCCTGAAAGAGGACAAACAGGAAGTGCTCTTGGCTTGTTCTTCAGTTCCTATCTTTCCACTTCTGGTCTTACACCAATTTCTAGCAGGTGCCATAGTCCTTCCTTATTCCTCCATAACCACAGTGTGTGATGTTTTCCTGCTCTTGGTTATCCCCTTCCCCATTGGTTGTATCTGGCCCGGGGAATTGACAGGGTGTCCAGTGTCTGGCAAGAGAACTCAGGGCAGAGACTTGTGCTGGTCCTGAGCTCAGGGTCACTGTAGTGAAAATTTCAATTAGATTTTCAAATAAGTTCTGTAGAACTGTGCACCCCTCCCCCTAATTTCCCTTTAATGTGATGACTGTTATTTGACAGGACAAGGCACATGAAACATTGTGTTAACTAACCTGAGTGGCATCTGGTGGGTTTAGGTATGTGTTTTTCTGTATCATTCCCTGAAGAGGTTCTCTGTGTTTCTCTTGAATTTTACTATTTTATATTAGTGTGTGATAAGCAGATACAGCACTGTAGGGATGATAGTATGTTTTATATAGACAAAGCAATACTATTACATATTTTATTTCTAAAACGGCTTAGATGTAGTATTTTTTCTTTTGCTATTTTTAGGCCCTGGATCATATTAAATTGAGACTTTGATGGCGACTGTTTAGAACATTTCTTCATTGAGAGAACTGATCACAGTTAAAATCTTTTAAGCAGTTTCTTGAGATGTCTTCTTATATGACTTGACTTTGATTTGATTTGTAGCTGCCATTTTTCTTCCCTTAGTAATTCAATTAGCCAATATTTATTGACTAATTTCTCTGGGCTAGACAGTATTCTTAGAATTGCTAGATTAGAAACAAGACTGATAAATTGCCTGTCTTAAAAGGACTTTATACCCTAGAGGTATAATTTACAATAAGCAAATAAGCCCATGCACATATAATATAGTGCAGAAAGTGATACGTAATATTTATCGATAGAATGAAAACTTGCTTTTAGAAGCTAGACTGAGAGCACCAAGCTACATTCGTCTGTGTACGGGGGTCTCTGAGGAAGGGTCAGTTGATCAAGGCCTGCATGAGAAGCATGAGAGGAACAAAACTACCTCGGTGTGTTCTTGGCAAAAAGAACTCAATTTGAATAATGTCAGATGAGATTTTTCTCGCTCTTATTAAAATAAAAAAACAAAACGGAAGACAAAAGAAAACAGAAGACAACAAAAACATTTTTAACAAATTGAAGAGAAGGTAGTCATTGGCCCCACCATAGAAGGGCATGAAACACACCACAGCGATCTTTGATATTTTAATATCTTGCTTAGTAATAATCATGTGACCTTGGATTACCTCTTTGCATCTCCTTTACTCATCTGTAAATTCAGCTGAAATTATTTATCTGTATTATAAATCATGGTTATAAATCATCTCAAAGAGGTCCCTAATGCTGGTTTGATCCTTTCTTTGATCTCAGTGATGATTACAGAGATATAGTCATTTCATAAACATGTATGACTTCTACATTTTTCTGAATACTATATTGAATTACATGTTCAAAAATAGGTAACTATTTAGTAATGGTCTTACAAAACATAAATAAGTTAATATGTACATGCACAAAGTGGCAGGCAAAGTGCCTGAAAAGTGTTGGCTGGAAGAAATTTTATTCCTAGCCCACCAGGCCTAGAGATTTATTCTAGTTTCCTTTTGTTTTTAAAGAAGCTGCCTATAAGTAATTACATTTATTTCAATTTTTTTAAAGATAATGTGCTCAATGATAGAGAAAAGAGTAAGAAATAAAACCAAAACCTTTCTATTCCACCACCAGCTGCCAACCTACCCTCTTCTTAGGAACAACTTATTCTAGCTATTTTCTCTCTTTTTCCAGACTATGGAAAATAGTCTTACCACACTTTTGTATATGTTTGCTTAAATTTTCTACCTCTTAAAAATTTATTTTATCCATTATTGGTTGATTTAAAAATGGAAACAGTCAGGGTACATGCGGACTCCTTAAACAAATAAATGTGAGGGAAAGAATTTATATTTACAAGCTCATCATGACGGGTTAGAATTTGCTATTTGTTCATCAATATTCTGAACTCCTACTCTTTTTTTCCCCTGCTTTTGTAAGTAATGTTCTGCATTTTTTTCAATCATGATTCATCTGTCATATTTAATAAAATTTCAAAATCTATTCTTTTTATTTCTCTTTTTATTCCTTCCTTCTTCTCTTTTCCCCTCATCTCTTTTCCTCCTTTTGTCTTTCAAACTTTATTCTTCCATTTATTTTTTCTCCTTTTTAAAAAAAGTCTTTGTAAATGTTATTCATTTTGTTAGTTCCTGATATGACTTACTTGTTTGATACTTCTGAGTACCAAAATAAACATCTTCCAAAGTAAGGTGAGACCAAAGAGGTACAGTCGTTAGTTTTACCATATCTGCAGTGCGGTGCCTGATCCTGGCCAATCTATCAAGACTCTCCTTCTTATAATGCTTAATGTTTGTTTGTTTGTTTGTTTGTTTGTTTGTTTTAAAAAACTAGATACGGATCCATGGCCTCACGTTGAGCTCTGTCCACAAACTGCTTGTTTATTTATTTATTTTATTTTAAGACATGTTACTCCTACCTCAGATGCCTGATTAGCTGGGATTACAGAAATGTGCCACTGGCCCCACTTGAATGATGTTTTTCATTGCCATAGGAAGTTATCAGACCTCAGAGTGATCTCAGCATGGTAGGAAGCTTGATGTAAGAGGAGGATTTTCACCATTTCCATAAAATACTGAGAATGAGAGATGTGTTTTAACATGGTCATGGACCATTTAACCAGGCAATTTCAAGTACAATCTCTGGGTGACATTGTGTCTGTTTTGCTTGACAGTCGTGACCTGACCTGAGGCTGAGTTCTAAATTCACTGAACTTCTCAAACCACAACTTTAACTCAGAAAAATTAGGTCAAGGTATTTATTTGTATCAAATTTATATGTCTAAAATATTCTTGGTGGCACTGTGTCATTAAATCTCATATTAGTCTGTTTTGTCACAGATGTTTATGTCAGAACGAAAAAGCCTGTAGTGTGACTGACAGAGAGGTGCTCATTAAACCTTTGATTAAAATTCTGAGTACCAACAAGTTTCCTATTTTCAGCCTGGCATTTTTTGGTGGGTGAAATTGCTCCCAGTCTTCTCTCAAGCAAATTCCATGAGTTCTGTTGATTTTATCTTGGCTTTGTATAGCTGACAGTTGGCTTGGGGAGCTAAATCTACTAAAAAAAAAAAAAAAAAAAAAAAAAAAAAAGTCTGTCTCCTGGGATTCCTGAGTAGCCCAGACTTAGGCCAGAGGTGGCCAGCTCTGTAGGGAGGAATCAAAGACAATGAAGTACTGAAGAAATATATTCAACAGAGTTATAAATTTTCAGGACTTGAGTTTTTATTTATTTATAAAGCATGGCTCTACCAGTCTAGAGACTTGTTTTATAAATTTATTCTCAACATCACAGAAATTATTTATTTTATAATGTCACAATGACACTCTGAATACTTTGAAATTATATAGACCCCTTTGAAAACTTCTAATATAGACAAAAATGTTTGTTTCAAAATTATCAAGGAAAATAACAGCCTTATAATTCCACATATATCTTTTTAAATATTATAAGAATATTCTAAAAATAATTCTGACTCAAAAATCGCTAGACTGATGGGATATGCAGGGTGTGGCTAATTTAAAAAAAAACAAAAAATTTAAAAACTATTTAGGGTTAAACACTTAATAATTTGCTAAGTTTTGTTTCTTTTCTTGTCTTTATTCCACAATAGTCCCAATATTTTGTCTTGCTTTTTTGTACTTCTAAATTACTAAACGTTAACTCCAATTTCTTCTCCTTCCCAATCCAGATTTCCTTTCCTAATTCTCAACCATCTTCACCCACTGATTATGCCCCCAAATTGCCATTTCTTTAGAAAGCAGACTGCCAAAAAAGAGATACTAACTCTGGTATGCAGGTATAATACATTCCGTGGATATCTGCTAACAGCCAATTGCTTAGATTGTTCTCAACCCGTTTCGGGGAGTCACACATTCACTGATGGATTTGAACAGTATTGAGACTCTATAATACCAATTTTGTCAGTCAATATCAATTAGTGTTGGGGTCTTCCGGGCCCCACAGCCTCAGTATCGTTGACCTTGGCCTAGTTCTTTCCCAAGAAGAAATGTTACTGATTGTAATGTAAGCCAGGTGTTGCTTTGCTGAACCACAGAAACTGTCGGTTTAGGTGACTAAGGGTCTAAAAAACAACTGGAGTATTCCATCCTGCTTCCTCTACTCATTTCCTCCCCCTGGGCGACACCCCCCGCCCCACCCCGCTCTGATTGATGCCTTGTTGATTGGCCCAAGATAGCTTCCTCAGTCTATTTAAGCCCCTGTACTTCTCAGTAAAAGGAGACATTAGCTGAAACGACTCCCAGAGGGTGTTACTCTGTCTGACCCCATGGGAGGGAGGGAGACTCCGGCAAATCACTGCATGTGGAAACATCCTTGCTACAATTAAAAAATAAGTTTACAATAAATAAGATCAATTAGACACACACAAGCACACGCTCACTAAATGTTTTGAACACAATTTCAACACTTAAACAGAGAGAGTTAGAAAAATAGAAAAATATCAAGCTGGTTCTATCATAATGTCTCAGTTCACAACTACAATATTGGTGACCCTTAATAGAGCAGATTAATGATTCAAAAGCAAGTGAATTTACATAACAGAGAAAAGAGCTAAGCCTGTGCCCATGGTGTGATAATGTTTTGGAAAGAGAAAAGCAGAAGAATGTCTTCTGCCCCAGTACCCAATTTTTTTTTAATCTTTCTGAGCTTCTTCATGAAGATCGGACTCTAAAAGTTTGAAAGCCCCGAGTTAAGCACAGAACCAGTGACAGCTAAAGTCTTCTTTTAAGAGGAAGTTGTGACTCACAGGCTGAAAAGATAGTTGAAGTGCAAGTACTTAGTGATGATCTTTTAAAGTATAAAGTGAATTTTTCGAAAAATGGAAAGTTTCAATGAGAATTAGGGTGAAGCTTTCCTTTTCAACAACAGGCCTCCAGTTTTAGATTTTGAGAAGTCCTTAAATGTGCAGAGTCACAGGGTGGTAGGAACAAAACATGGGGCCTTAAGAACAGCAAATATGACTGATTGCTTGCTTTCATTGAAGAAGTTAGGAATGCTGATTACAAGAAGCCCTCTGGTGCCTTCAGGATGAGGCCTCAGATGGAAGATGGACAGGGCATCAAAGGCCTGAGAAGAGGAGGCTTCCTTGGTGAAAGGTAGAGATCACATCAGTCAGAGAAAAAGAAGATGCTTGCCTCAAAGTCTCTAATCACAACCAAAAAATGATAATCATAATTATTAGAACACACATAAAATCAACAGAGCAGGTTTCCAGGTGTCTGGAAAGACTTAGAAGACACAGGAAGTTGACACTCCCAAAAAGCAAGGACTCTGAATGCCTTCTGTTACTTCCCATTTGGTCTTTTCCTCAAATAGAAGAGCATCTGAGTAGAAATTTCAGTTTACCTTGCTGGTGTTCTAAGAAATACTGAGAGATAAACTGTTTTGCAAACAAAATTGACTATTAGTAGAGTAAATATAGTAAAAGAAAAACTTCCAGAAAACATTCCTCTGATTTTAAAGAGAAATATTAGTAAATTGCAACAGAAAAATCTAACAACCAGTATTTTTAATTCAAAAACTCAAAATACCTTTGAATTTAAAAATTGACCAAAATAGAATATCAAATTGAAGAATTATAACACCATATAAATTATTAAATAAATTAATAAGGAGGCAAAAGACATGGGAAATAGTTTAAGTTGTTTCAACATTTGTCTAGACTCTGGAGAAAAGGAATAAAAAGAAAAATAATTTTCCAAGTTCTAGAAATATTTAATTGTTGAGAATTAAATTCTCCTACACAGTATCAAGTAAGGTGCAAACATGGCTTGGGAATATTTTGGATTCCAAAATAAAAGATGAAGCAGTAAAATATTCTGTAAAAATAAAAAAAAGACACAAAGGAGACGTCCACAAAGAAAATAATGATATTAGTAATAGATCTACAGCATGCTAGATATTATGAATGAATCAAAATAAAAAATAAATTAGCCTAGATTCTATAATAAACTAAATTATAAATCAGTTTTGACATAGTTGGGAGTGAGAGAAAGAATGTTTACAGGTATAAAAAACATTAGTAAAAATTTAATGGGCATATTCAGGATTCAAGTCAGTCACGAAAGCTTACATAAGAGGAACATTTCCATGCAAAGAGAGGAGAGAAGCTAATGCAACTACATAAGGCAATGTAATGGAAGGCAAGTGATACAAAGGCATAGAAAAATTTGGCAGACTGTAATTTGTCTATAATCACAGTATTTAAAAAGATAGACACAGATTCAACTATGAGTTTTTAGTTGGGGAGTCCAGACCATATTTTCAGTGATTAAGATATTTAATTTTCTGAAAAATCTCATTAAATAGTTCTACTATGCATCACCACTTAGTCAAAAACATCACTTTTGTAATATCGCCAGTACTCAGGCTACGTGGAAAGAATGAATAGGAGTCTCAATGTGGGCTAAACTCTCAGAAACACGATAGTTTGTCTGATACACATCTTTGACCTTTACTTTAAGAGCCAGGTCATAACCCGACTCTGCTACCCTGTCATGTCGCAAGCGTGATCAAAAATGGCCAGGGGCTCCGCAACAGCCTCAGCTGTCTCATCCACTGATGTGAACTTTTTTCCCCCTCACCTTCACTCAAGCAAACTTGTAAAATGTAAAACCTAGAGACCTGATTTCTTGGATATACCATGAAAGAAATAGAGTCTTTGATTTCTGATCGAAAGGCCCTTATAAGTTACTTGTAACAATCGACACAGAAGTAAAACTTCAAATGAGTGATGGGCTAACCTGCCTATTCAAGAGACACAAATATCTTTGGACAGCAGCTATGGAAGGAGGGATCGGATCCCGGATTGAGAAGCTGTGACATTTCTCTGAATCTGCCAGGAATTCAAGGACTTGCACTGATAAATCCTCTTTTTCTAATCTAGGGCACAGTGACATGAGACTGACAGTTTACACCAAAGAGCGTCACTCAAAGCCATACTCTCTATCTCTCACGTACTTGGGGGATGCATTTGCATATGCCTTTCTACGTTTCCTTTCTGACCTACGTCCCATTCATACATTGCTGGAATAGCACCTGTAGTGATGATCTCATTTAAAAAATATTTTTAAACTGTTACCATATTCTTCTTTATTATTTACAAAAGCTTTTTGATCTATCCAACTTTATTTTTAGAATCAGACTATTGTACTGATAGTGTTATTTCTCAAATACATTGAGTTTTATATCTCCTACCTGAAACTGTGCATGGAAATCAAATTGACATGGGCTTCCAGTAGATTTCTCTCTCTCTCTCTCTCTCTCTCTCTCTCTCTCTCTCTCTCTCTCAGTAGATGAAATCAACCACCATTGTTAATGCTAACACATAGAAAAAGCAGACTATTATTTAGAAGGGGAAAATATATCCCAAAAATAGTTACATCCATGGAGTTTAGGGACCCAAGAGGGCTAAATGCAAGGTCATGGTTATTTTGTCCTTAACAATCCACTTGCTGCGAACAAGTACACTAATTCACTTGATAAACATCAGCATCCAAGTAAAGCAATCCGTCTCCATATTCAAGGAGATAGTCCCATGGCTGCCCATGCCAGACACAAATGCATTCTAGGACATTTCTTTTGCTTGCCTGGGTTCTCTAATTCAGATCACAACATTAAGCAGTTCTCAAAAGTTCTCATAGCATTTTGATTTTAGTTACATGTGGCAGTTCTTGCATGTGTATGCGCCAGTGTCTTCATGCTATGCTGTTTTTGAAATTGAAGTGGGAGTTTTCCAAATTCAAGCAATGAGTTTCAGGTTTTGCAATTCATTGTACTGTTGTTCTGTTGTAGTGCATTTAAATCCAGTTTGAAGATTATTAATTTGTTGTATTACTTTTTGTTTCTGTTGATATTTTCAAGTGTTTTGGTTTATTTTTATTAAATTTAGTTATATGATTTATATTATTTTTATTTTAAAATCTATTGGAATTTATTTAAATAGTGTATTGTAAATATCTGAGGCTTTTAAAAGTAAATCACAGTATTTTTGGAGATATCAATTTACATCTATCCTCAATAATATATATATATAATATTTGTTCTAAAAACATTTAAAATCTAACTAATAATATTGCATTTCAACAACTTATTTTATAAAATTTCTAACGTTTTGTTAAGCTTTTTAAAGTTTTAACACTAGAGGATAGGAATTCCTTTGATCACATTAATACTTTGTTGAATTTTTACTATTGTAATTTTTTTACTACATTTAGCTAAAATATCTTTATGTAGGTGCTAATTATTTTCAAGTGTTAATGATAAGTTAATCTTATTGTTAACTTTATTTAATTTTTCCAGTTAAGTATATTTGGCCATGTAAGTGTGACAGATGTGTTGGTTGTCAAACCAACAGATGTTCCATCTTCTTGATAAAATACCTTACATATTGTCAAGAAACAAAAAATAAAGCTTCCCTCCCCAGGGGATATAGTGTAATTGATGTGAGTCAACTACAGCAATCCCATTCTCTTTTTCCAGTGAGTTGAAGACAGCATCTTATGATACAATATTCCCAAAAGTATAAAAATGGGGAATTACTTGGTAATTTTAAAAGAAAGCAAAAAAGCAAAGCAACACAAAACAAACAACCTTCTCTCCTTGATCCAAATAAATAGACCGGAAAGGAGGAGCCCTGCCCACTGACACTCAACTTTTTCATGGCCCCCTCTTTATTTAAAATTATGATGATAACCTAAATCTTAGAGATTTAGTAATCTCGTTCATGTATGAGAAAAATATGAGAAATTGCAGCAGAACTGATTTAATGAGTGAACTAATCAACCTTTGACTGAGCATCTGAACTTGCTTACTATACAAAGATTTTTCTTTCCCTTGGAGTTGTTATAATATGACATCTCCTTAGCTTCAGTTTTTTTTTTTAAATCTGTAAAGATAGACTGATATTATTGGAGCACTGGAAGATGAGAAGAATGAAAAAGTACTTAGAAAAATGCTGACTTATTCCAGCTGCAAAATAATTGTCAGGCATTGACAATTAATTGTTATCTTTTTGTTGTCATCAAGTTTTATCAAGTGTCCCAATTTTCTTAGCCAGTGCATATTATGTGTTACTGTACTTCCACTACTACATCCTTTATGTAAGTACCAGTGTTACTTGCTCACCACTATCACAACTTACACTCTAAAGACAAGTTGTGTTTAGATAATATTTCCCTACAATTACATTCCATACCATACCCTGGCCTAGCCTACCTTAAACATGATAAGAACACATATGTTTTCCTATAATTGGGAAAAATCCTCTAACACAAAGTCTATTTTACACTAAGCTGTTGAATATCAGATGTAATTCATTGAATTCTGTCCTCAAAGTGAAAAACAGAAAGTTTAGATGGCTATGCCTTTGTACCATTGTAAGGCTGAAAACTCAGTAGGTCTTAAAATTGTTAAGTCCAGTCCTGTCCAAAGTCTCTTTCATTCATGTGAGATATTTTCTTTAATTTGAACTTATTTAAAAGAATGGAGAAATTGCACATCATCCCCTCTACTACCCCAAAAGAGAAAAAAATAAAGACAGCAAAGTAGATTTTTTTTCCCCTTTTGGTCTTTGTCCTCTTACTATGCTGAAGTTCTTTGTAGTGTTACGAAGGCTTTAACCTGCTAAAGACCATCTGTTCTCTCCATTTTTTGTTGTCATTTGGTTTGATTTTCTTTGTAGTATCAAATCTGTCAGGAGATGAAATATCACCAAAACACAGCAGATTCCTGGTGCCTGGGTCACATGCAGCCTTCCCTGTAATAGTCCACAGAGCCCTCATCATTTCTCTGTTCCAAGATGATGTCTGGATGTGTCCGATTCTGGGGTCGGTGATGTGATTAGAACGTAGAGGATGTACATCTAGTTGTTACTTCAATGCCAGCAGACATTTTCTTTAAAAGTATTTTTCTTAAATTAGACCACTTTCACCCATTCTGTATTTCTCTCCACTCAATCTTTTAAAGGAATACCAGCATTGATTTCTAAGAATCACCCTCTGAAATCACACCAACCTCTAAATTCATAAAGCGGGCAAAGAGTTTCAAGGACACCACCGTTCACTTATCTGTCCTCCTCAGCCTTTCAGAAAAGCACTGCCACCTTCAGCGAAGAAGCACAGGAAGGAAATGGACTAAAATCCACGTACAACCACGGTGTCTAGCTTTTATTTCTCAATTTATTTGTGAAAAGGAATAACTTATTTTAATACCTTAATACATGTAGATTAATGGTAGTAGCTTCTAGTTTATTTTTCTTCTTTTCTGAAGTCAGGCTATACCTGATGTGACTGTAAATCAAATGTAAGCTTTATATTGTGTAGATGAATGGATGTGGTAAAGAAAAATGGAACAAAATTGAACAATCAAATCAAATGATTATGTTCCTTACATGACAAGGCTTTCAAAGAAGGCTTGTCTGGATTGAGTGGTTTCTGTACGTGGCTGCCAAAAATGTCAAATGCCAAGAACCCTCGACTTTTCTCTAGAGTGCTGTGCTCACGCATGCTTAGATGGACAGTTTACAGCTCCCTTCTTATCTTATAAGTGGCAGGGAATAATAGGATATAAATATAAATTTTAATAAAAGTAATTTTGGCAAGAATAATGTGTGATGCATTAAGTTGAAGACTAAAGTGAAGAGATTATGGAGTCAAGACACACTAGAAACCAGACTAGAGACCTGGAAATGAGTGAACGTTCCATCTCAGCACTCACGGTAGGTTTAATGTTGTATTTATTTTACTGTATTTCTTTTCTTCAATCTAAGTCACTGAGTATCTAGTGCAGGGTTGCAACAAGCCCTATGTTCTCCATAGAGCTTATAGCATTTTATTTTATTTTTAATTGTTATGGTGCCAGGGATTGGATCATGGACCTTGTGAATGCTAACCTGGGACTCTACTGTGGAGCTACATCTCCAGTCCACTTGTAACATTTCATAAGGGCACATTTCTTAACCAGAGGTCAGTTGAATTTTTTGTCTGTTTGTTTGTTAAAAGGTAATGTTTCTAGGCTGGGAGTTCCAAACCATACAAATAAATTTTGGGGAGTATTCTAATATAGCATGAAATACGTACTTTCTTTAGCAGAAGAGCTCATCAGATATTTCAGTTGTTACCTGAAAAGCAGAACGATTTTCTTGATCTGATGGAGGAGAAATATTCTATAGTGAATGACTGCACAGACACAGAAAGATAATTTAGGAGGTAAAGAATTGGGATACCAGTGTAAATTTAGGACAAAGTGTACCACAGAGATGAAAATGCTCTTATTCTATTGAGGATAATCCTGGACTTTTCTGTCTTGCCTTTATGTTGAACAAAATTTCATAAATATGTAAGGGAAACATGAAGAAAAACTTAAGCGGGTCCTAATGAAAAAATTGTGTTATTTTGAGATGAGTTGTAAATTCATGCTAGACATGGCCCCTATTTGCTTAAGATAATGTATCTCTCTCCACAAATGAGTAAATTAAATTAATTAAATTTAAGTAAATTCATTTTTTTCTGAAGTTGTACTATCAACATTTAAGGGCTCAATACCCATAGTATCGACAACTGTGTCTAAACTATGTTCGCCGTAAGGTAAGGATATGACAGAGGTGGATTTCCAGGCATGTTTTAACCTGCAAATATTTCCATTTATTTTAATTAATTTAGTGAAGTATTAACTAAACTAAGCCTTATTCACACAAAATCAAAGGCACCTCTTACATTTTTGCCTGGGATGTAATAATATAGCAGTATAAAAATCTAAATCGACTATCTTATTTAATGATGAAATGCTAAAAGTATTCTCTTTGAGAAAAAGAATGACATAAAGTAGTCTACTCTAAAACTCCTAAGTATTTTCTAGTTAGCAATTTGAGTCCTTAACAGATAAAATCAGGCAAGAAAATAGTTTAAAAAAATTAAAAAGTAAGACATTCATATGTGTTAGGTATGAAAAATACTTGAAAAACACTAGGACTTAATATTTCTTGTAAGAAAGTTTGTAAAAAATAGCGAATATATGAAATATTAAAATATATAACAAATAATGAAGGAAATAGAAAACGAAATTATCTTTTTTCCAATAACATCAAAACACAGATACATCGAAATAAGTTTAAACAAAATATTTTAAACAAAAAAGTTTACATGTATTCTATGAAAACATTTTTGTTGGGAAAGTATAAAACTATTGAAGATTATTAAAGACAATCTAAATGAATTTAGGGCAAGACAATATCTCTGGGATAGAAACCTTCATAGTGTGTCTGCATTACTTCTCTCGTTGCTGTGACAACATACGCAATCTAAATGAATTTAGGGCAAGCTAGACTTCAAGACCTGTACATTTTGGGTGGTGGCTTATCCCCTCATTTGATAAAATGCATCACAGAATACAGCTACTGAACTGTCACTATTTTTAGCACAAATGCTAAAGGTCTTTGTCATTCTTAAGGCCTGCGAAGAAAATTCAGAGACTAGAGAATACCAAGTTAGAGGCTTGAGAAGGGGGACAGACTTTAGAAAAGAGTCTTTCTTCTCTTCCAAACAGTTCCCTGAATCATTAGGACAGGAAGTAAGTATGGCTGCTACGGACTCTTCTTCCCACTCAGGTGCCATGTGTAATCTACAGAACAGATTTCAGCACTGATCTAGGCAATAGAGCACAGTGAAAATATTAATGTGATTAAAGTTGGATTGACCTGTACTTTAATGTCAGATCAGCTGCATGTCAAAATATCTAGCCACAAAAAGTAACTTAATTTTTAAGTCTACATTTTCTCTGTAAAAAAAGGTACAATAATATTTACCTTCTTGAACTTTTTTGAACGAATGAATCAGATGCATGTGGTGTGGTGTTTGGCACAAGATAATCGTTCAATAAACAGTGCCATCTACCAACATCAGGGTCATTGTTAATAGAATTGTTACTTGTAGTAGTCATCGTGTTTATTAATAAGTCAGTAAATGCCTTGGTATCACGACTGGATCTCATATACCATGTGTTTTATTCTTATCTCTTCCATTTTGTTTTCATTTTCCTCTGTACACTTGTTACTGCAAAAGGAATAAAAATAAAATCACAGTTTTGTAACACACAGTGGAGACAATTATTTAGTTGTATAAACAACAAGAAGAAAACAAAAAACCTGATTTTAAAGTAAGCAAAGGATCTGAATATAAATCTCACCAGAGAGTGTACAGATGTTATATGAAAAGTTGTCCACTGGGGAATTACAGATTAAAACACCAAGAATGCCACTCAGTGGTGGAGCACTGGCTTACCCCATGCGGGGTCCCACATTCAATCTGCAGCACTGAAAAGGGAAAGCAAAACGAAGAAACAAACAGGAGATGGCATTACATGCCAAACTCTAGAACACTGGCAACATCCCCTGCTGGGAAAGCTGCGGAACAGTAGAAATCCCATTCATTGCTGATGAGGATATAAAATATGTCTTAATCACTTCTTTTATTGCTGGGACAGAACACCCAACATCCATAACTTAATGCTGGGACAGAAGACGCAACATCCATAACTTAAGGGGTAAAGACTTATTTTAGTTCACAGTTTAGAAGGTCCCAGTTCGTTCATGGTGGCTGGCAATGGTAGAAGCACATAGCAGAGGCCTAGCCAGAGGAAAACTGTTCAAAGCATTTCAACTGGACCCAGAATGAATGAGGAAGGGCAGAACTAGAGGACCCTTTCAGGTCATGTCTCACTGATCTGCCCCTTCCAAACAGGCCCCACTTCTTAACAGTATGTGGAATTCGCAGCTATTCCACAACATCCAATTACATAAGGCTTTTAGGGGACATTCCTGGTTCAAAGCATAACATTTTGCTCCTGGCAACCAAAATACTTACCTCTACCTTTTTATACAAAATGTATTTATTTCTTCTTTAAGAGTTTCCAAAGTCTTAACAGTTCCAGCAGTGCTAAAAAGCCCAAGTCCAAAATTTCCTCTCAAAATCAATACAAACTCTTAACTGTGAACTCCTGCAAAAAATCAAAGAAAGTTAAAACACTTCCAACATACAATGGTATAACATCTTACCCATTGGACTATTACTTACTTATACTCTGGGTTTCTCAAAGACGTATCATGCAATATTTAGTCTTCTGAGTCTGATTCCCTTCACAAAGCATAATGATCTCAAGATACATCCATATTCCTGCAAACGACTCAACTCTATCCATCTTTATGACAAGTAGTAGTACTCCATTGTGTATATATACCACATTTTCTTTATCCATTGGTCTATTGATAGATGCTTCAGCATCCTCCATGATTTACCTAGTATTAGTTATGCTGCTATAAACATGAATATGCATATATCTCTGTTATATGGCGCTTTTAACTCTTTTGGAAAGATACCCAGAAGACATATCACTGGGTCAAATATAATATTTTATGTTTTGGAGAATCTCCGTGCTGCTTTTCATAATGGTTGTACCAGTTTACAAGATCACCAGCAACGTAAAAGGGTTCCTTTTTTCCCACATCCTCAAGAGTATCTGTTGCTTTTTGGGTTTTCTTGATAGAAGCCATTCATACCGGGGCAGAAGTAATCTGCTGTGGTTTAGATGTGGAGCCTCATATATTTGGTTATGATGGGATAACTGTGAAACCATGAGCTCTTGGGGTCTAGCTGCACAGGGTGGATGCTTGGGGCTTGACCTGGAGGGATTCTGTCAAGTTGTTGAGACTGAGGAAGGAGAGTAAAGACAGAGGCTTCAGGTGTGTGTGATTGACTTACCATGTGACGGAGAGACACACATGCTGACTATGAAGGGGCCAGCTGGCGGCTTGCACTGAGTGAAGGAAAAAAGAAATATTGTTACAGGTTCTTTCTGGCTGGCCTTGCCTGAATCTCCAGACACCAACTCACTCCTCAATTTACTTGGATTCTTCCTTACCTGCCTCTCTGTCTGCAATTCAGTAAAGCTCTCCAGGCTTTCCCATATTATCCTACCATCACTACCTGCCCATGAGTGGATTGTGTTAGGTTTTCTGAATATGGGATCTAAATAAATCTGTCTTCCCTTAAGTTGTGGGTGTTCGCTATTTTGTCCCAGCAATGAATAAGCAACTAGCACAGTAACTCAGTGTTGCTTTGATTTTCATTTACTTGGTAGCTAAAGATGTTGAACATTTTTCAAAATTAGTTTTTGGTTTTCTCTCTACCTCTCACTTTTTATAAATATGCATATCCTACACACAATGATTCCATTAAAATTGAGAATTGTGTGTACATAGATACCACAACAACTTCGCATTCCCTTCCCTGCCCATCTTTCCCTCCCTTTTGCTCTTTCATCTCCCCAAATCCCATCATTTCACTCATTAGACTATTAACTATATTATATTTAATTTTCAGAATCTGAGTCACTTCATTAAATATAATTATCTCAAGTTGTATCCATTTATCTATGAATGATTCATGTTTATCTGTCTTCATGGCAGAGTAGCACTTCATTGTGCATACATGTACCACGTTTTAAAATGCATTGGTATAATGATGGATATTTTGGTGTCATCCATGATTTAGCTATTATTAGTTGTGATGGTATAAACATAAGTCTATGTTTATCTCTGTTATATGGTGGTGCTTTTAAATCTTTTGGAAAGATATCCAGAAGAGGTGTTGCTGGGTCAAATGAAATACATGTTTTCAGTTTTTTGAGGAAGTTTCATACTGCTTCTATAGTGGTTGTACCATCTTACAGTCCCACCAGCAAAGGAAAAGGGTTCCATTTCTCCTCCTCAACCTTGCCAGCATGTGTTGTTACTTGAGTTTTTGATATAAGCCATTCTCACTGGAGTAAGATATCTTAGTGTGATTTTTATTTTCATTTTGCTAGTGGATAAAGATGTTCAATAATTTTTATGTATTTTCTGACCATCTCTACTTTTTTACATGAGAACTGTCTATTCATTTCAGTTAATTGCCCATTTTAATTGGGTCTTTGACTGAATCGTCTATTTTTCTTCAGTTCTTTGTATATTTTAGTTATTAGCCTCCTGCCTGAGGTGCAGGTTCTTTAAATTAAGTCTTTGATTTTGAGGAGTCCATTTTCAGACAAGTTGGCCAATGAACAGGACTGGGGATGCAGAGAACCTCAAGTACTTTCAGCTATCAGATCTTTGACAAAGGAGTGAAAAACCATATAGTGGAGAAAGGATAGCTTCTTCAATATCCGGTGCTAGCAGAACTGGTTATCCACACTCAAAAGAACAACTATAGACCCACACTGACAACCATATACTAAAATGAAATCAAAGTGGATTGAAGACCTTGAAGTTAAAATGAAAACAATGAACCTCTCACATGATAAACCAGGTAAAACTCTTTAAGCACAAAGACTTTCTCAATAGAAAACTGATGCAAAAGAAACAATCCCAAAAATTAAAAGCTGGGATTTAAGAATTAAATTAAAAAGCTTTTGCACAGAAAAATTGAACAGAGTAAAGAAAGAACTGACAGAGCGGGAATTTTTTTTTAACCATCTACACATTAGACAGGGACTAATAAAAGAAAATACAAAGAAATAAGGAAAGCCCACTAGCTCTTTCGTTTCTTGCAACCTTAGTATATGCTGTGATACTGGCATCATTCTACTTCCTTTCTTTAACAATAAAGCATGGAAAAGGGGAGATTATGTTAAATGTTTTCAACCACTACTACATATATAGTTTGTTTCATAATTGTCTAATCAGTTGTCTAATTTTTTTAACTAGAGTGAGAATTACATTGTACTTCACATAGAGAAGACGGGCTCTAAGTATTTGAGAATAAATTTCTGTCTAGTAGACAGTTCATACATTTGTTGATACTTTTTAAAGGTGTGCATTTCCCAAAGGTAAAATCACTGAGTACTTGCCACAGAACTCTAGGATATGGGCATCAATTAACTCAAGGAAGAATATTTCCCACAAATTACTGGATCATTTACCTCAATGTAGGGCACCGATGGCTTTCTGCTTAGGGATTCATTCCACTTAACTTATCAATATAAAATGAGCATCTGTGAAACACCTAAAATTTCAGACATATTAAATTTTTCCTCTGCTCTCTATCAGATTATCCTCCCTTTTTAACCTTCATTACTTCTAGATATTGTGTTATCATTGTACACCTTTACGTGTCACCTACTGTGAACGCTGTCTTCTCCCACTGTGTTCAGTCACTAAATATTTTAGAAAAGTAGTAGTGTATAGTGAGGTATTGAGGTGGGTTCATAATCTAGCCATCTTTTTATTAAATCTAGCCATCTTTTTATCTTCAGATCACTTAAATGTGCTGGATCTGTCTTTAATTTTCATAAATATGTAAATATGAATAACATAATAATATCAAAATTCTCTTGAGATGACACTATCACAAATAGTGCCATAATTTCAATAGTCATTTGCTTATTTGGTCAGAACTCTACAGAACCTCAAGCCCACTTCTACATAGGACATGGTGTTTGGGTCTCAAGCCAGTTCCATGTCTTGGAACCTGCAGCTACCCAGGCATAATCTTATAGTGGTACAGAGCTAAACTCACAAGGCCATGCTGAACTAAACTGTAACTAATAACATTTGAGTCCTTTGTTTATTTCTTTCCACCAGTATTCCATGACTCCAACAGATCAGCTGATACTGTCACAATCAGTGGAATAAGAATGCTCATTCCACATATTCTTCAAGGAAGAACTGCCAAGAAAAAAAGCCAAGTATAGATACACTGTGACAGGAAAAAAAGTGAAGATTGAGAAATGATGATTCTCCAGCCTTCTTTCTGGTGCTCAAGCATAAACTCTCAAGCACATGCAAACTCCAGGCTGAACAGGATACATAAAAAGTCATCTAATGACTGATGAAATCTGATGAATATTCAGAATCTCATGCTTTGTGTTATGACTTTCCACAGCAACTACATTTGGAAGCTGATAAAGTTAAAATGCCAAGTTTTCCATCCTAAATACCTCAGACAAACAGGGTCAAGAGACCTTTACTGACTATTGCATTTAGAAAGAGAGCAAGCCGTCTAGAAGATTCAAAGTAACTCAGAAATACTCCTTGGACTATGAAGATTCACCTACCCAGATGCTTGGCAGTGTTTCCTAACAACATCACCATTTTGTTTTTCATAAATAAGTCTCAAACCATTTCCTCTCTCCCAACAACGCCTAACTCTGACCCATAGCGTTGTCCTTAAAATGTACTACCATTTTCCATGGATATGCATTACCTCAAGTTGCTCATTTTTACCATTAAACTTGCAAGAACAAGTTATCAGAAAAATACAAACAGACTAAAAAAAAACAAGAATGTGATAATACTTTTCATCTATTCATTTATCAAATATAGTTGAAATCAGACATGGAAATTTAGGGAACTGCACATAGCTGATGGAAATATGCTAAGCCACTTGGAGAGCAATTTGTGATTATCTATTGCATAACGTACACATTCTTTGAATGTCTCTTGGAGATTTATCCACTGGATACACTGTCTCAAAGTCAGATTATAATTTAATATTGTATTCTTTTAAGTGACTAAAATTAAAGATATTTAAATTTTCATTAATAGGTTATTGTTTAAATGAAGTGTTATTATACTAGTTTGCTTTTCATCATTAGGACCAAACACCCCAAATAAGAACTTGAAATAGAAACTGTTTAATTTTTAACCATAGTTTCCAAGGTTCCAATCTATGGTCAGCTGACGCAGAAATTGAAAAATAATGATGGAATGGCTTGGCAGATAGGTGGCCTGCAGTGGCTGGGAAGGAAGGTAGGGTAAGAGCGCAAGACAGGAAGAGGCAGAGACCAGACATATCACCCAAAGCCACACCTCCATGAGCCCCTCAGACATACCCAGATGGTGCTTTACTCATCCACGAGGCAGCTTGAAAGCCAATCAAAATGCCTATGCAGTTTAACTTGTCACACGTTACCTGCAAGAAAAGAGTCTTATACAATTATTAGAAGAAACTGAAATCAGTATATGTAGTGGGGAGAAAAGTGTTTTTACACGAAAAATAAAAAGTGAAAAATTTGTATGTACAGTGTCTTTTAAAATAAAACTATATTAAACACTAGTTTGTTCAGAGATGTGCACACATGATTATATCCCGTTGAGACAGAAGAGAAGGTTAGCGAGGTTTGATCTTGCAGAGAATAACTATTAGGCTTTTGTATGACTTTGAAATAATTTGCATTTTTACAATGGGCAAATGTTACACATAATTAGTAAAAAATGAGGAAAAAGTTCTTATGACTTCATAGTCATTATATCTATAAATATTTATGAAACAATTAAGGAAATATTTGACATGTTCCCCATGAACATACTGGTAATACCCTTCCAAGGACAAGAGATGTTAGAATAGAATGCCATTGTCTTGGTTACTTATGTTGTTGCTGTGACAAAATACTCAACATCTGCAATTTAAAGGAGAAAATATTTGTCACACTGCAGAAATTATCACATGTCTGTTCAAGGGCAGCTGGTAATGCCTGGGAGCTGCTCACCACATTGCAGACAGAAACCAGGTGAGTCTGGAGACTTCGTTAAGGTTAGAGCTTTCCCAGGAAGAAGCTGTAACAAGATTTCTTCTTCCTCTCTTTACTTAGTTCAAACCGCCCTTTGCCTCCCCTACCCCAACCCCAAGATCAGTGCCATTCACTCCTTCACTAGCTGGCCCACAGGTTGACAGTACATACACCTGAAAGCTCTGACTGAGCAACTCCTAATCTGAACAAGTTGACACCATCTTTGTAGGCCAGATCCCCAGGATCTGCCCCTTCCATCCAGGCCCTACCTTGAAACAACACACAGTTCCAAATACAGGAGGCTCTGGGGGGACACCCGAGATCCAAACCACAGCAGTCACAGACAAAGTGGGTTTGGATTGGATACCGCATGTTAACCAGAGTATTATCAGGCAGAGATGGTGGCGACAATTCCATTTTGGAGGCTTCTATAGGCCAGCAGTTTAGTACAGTGTAAACGTTTTTCAAATCATTAGGAATGAGCTCAAATCTCAATCTTAGCATTTTCTATCTCTGTGACCTTGGCCATATAAAATGTTTAGGATAATAGTAACTTCATCTTAGAAAATTTGTGAGAATTAAACAAAACATTACACAAAAAGATTTTGGAATAATACCATAATACCTAGCAAATATTAAATCATAAATAAGCATTAAATGACACTAATTCTATTAACAATTTTTAAGGACATATCAGTTGTAGCAAAAAAAAAAAGATTGTCTTCTTAAGAAAGCAATGTCATCATAGGGGTAAGCAATACTGTATTTCTGATGATGCTTCATCATAATATATCTGTAGCACTTTCTTAGCCAAAAGGGACATTCTATTTAACACACCAAGAAAATAGGAGTTGATCACTTCTGGCTGATAGGTCAATTTTTTTTTTCCTGTTTCTCTAAAGGAAATTCAATTGGCACATAATGCTTCTTAATCAACACATTTGAAAAAAAAAAAGTTACTTATTTGGCTAATGACACCAATGAAAGTTTTTCTAGATCACTGGGTAAATTTGTGCCTAAACATCAGTGTGTCAAATCTCTTCTCCTGTTTAATCTTCATATTTGGAAAAGTACCCTCTTTGATAAATACATCGATGATGTATTGTTCCAGTTCTGTCACCCAAGGCCACTGAAGACAAAGCAATAGCGTAGATGCTCTTCCAGCACTTTCTTTTTCTTCCAAGCGTATGCTTCACCAGAACTGCAAACCACCATCACTGTAAACTGTGAATTACCATATCTGATTTCCTTCTCTTCAGTTACTTTGCAGGGTCTTGACTTGTGCCCAGCAGAAGTTTGTTTATTATTCTCACATACAGTTAAAATATTTTATTGTATTTTTGTGACACTGGGATGAAGCCCAGGGCTTTCAACTGAGCTACATTCCCAGCTTATTGTTTTTTTTTTTTTTTTTTTTTTTTTTTTTTTTTTTTTTTTTTTTTTTTTTTTTTTTTTTTTTTTTTTTTTTTTTTTTTTTTGATACGAAGTCTCACTGAGTTGCTAAGTTGCTCAGGCTGGGTTCACACTTGCCTCCCAGGGTGCTAAGATAACAGGACTGCACAAACTTCAAAAATAAATAAAATATATATGTAGATAAGCAACTTTTTCATAAATCCTTGTTAAATATAAAACAACTCTGGAGAGCTTACACAAAAGGATGATTGCAAGTGTCAAGGAAATTTTATAAAAAAGAGGAGATAATATTCTTTTGACCATAAGATCTATCAGCATCTCAAAGCTTAGAAAATGCAGTATTGGTTTCAGACAGAAATGAACACAGCTGGTAGCCCTGTGTGAAAACAATGAAAGGGAATGTTTTACTCAGAGGTGAGGTCAGTTTGCCCTCAGGAGGGGCTGTCAGGGAGGCATTGAAGGGGGCTCAGTCTGCCTGTGGGCTGAAATTCAGGAACCTGCACTGAACACAGACTCTTAATCAAAGCTTGGATAGCAAAGTGAAGTAAATCAAGATGAACCAAGCCAGGAAACCCAAGATCATTTATTCAGCACTGTTTATGGCCAGGAAGTCAACTACCACATAAACTCGTGTTTAACAGAGACTCTTAAGACAGGCAGACGTGGCCTATAGTGGGGAAGGAGAGCTTCCCTGATTGGAGACTGTTCACAGGAAGAAGAGCTAGGTGGCACACTAGAAGTGGGGCAAACTAATAGTGTGATTTATTAGAGGTTCATATATGTCTTCTTCTGCTTGGACTTGTGTTGGAAACACAGACAGTTGTTAGAAAAGCGGTCAGTGTTTAATCAAATACTGGCAACTTTAGACTATTAAAATTATATATATTTTTATAAAAAATTATGCCATGTATACTATGTATATATAAAATTATATTATTTACACACACACACACACACACACACACACACACACACACACACAGTTTAATATTCTGAATTGTTACCAAAGACAGTAATCTGGTTTACTAGAAGTCTCATTTTTAGTAGATTGCCTTCCTAGATCATTGTAAATAAGGTAATGTTTTCCTCAGGATCTTGCTACTGTTTTCAGAGTCAGTTTTGCTTTTCTGTGTGGTCTGCCTATTGTACATTTACATATTAAAATTATCAAAGTATCTATTGAATCACTGCAGGCAAAACAAACCAAGTAATCATTATTACACACACAAAAAAATGCAATTTTTCTAGACATGTCGTACACAAATAAGAGGAATCTATGAATCACATCTAAGTCCTCTGAGAAAGGGTGGTTCTTCGGTGTAAGAAATTACCTAGACCATCTAAGAGTTTAAAAAAAAAAAAGTTTTCTTAACCTTTGAGATTTTCCAGAATCAAAGAAGTCAGGTAAAGTTCAACATTGTCAGACCTGACCAAGACTTACATGGCAACGCTCATATTGAAAGTGAGTGTAGCTGCGTTAACTCAGACAGAGCAGATAACAAAGAAAAGAGGGTCACCTTATCTGCTTTACAGATGGTGGTGCCTTTCTGCATTGGCCTGTGACCCAATAAACACCTAAGGCCTCACATTCTGATACTTCTGGGGTTAGAATTTCAGTGTATGAATTTGAATTAGGGAAGCCAGAGCAGTGACCCTATTAGTTCACCTGTACCCTTAGGTACACTCTACCTGCCAGATCTGATGAGCATATATTGGTGTCTCCAATTAAAACAGCAAATTCATCTATTTTCCTAGCAATTTCATAGTTTTTAAATCTTAAGAATACTGATATTACGTCATTGCAAGTTAGGGATTGCCATCTCTTCTTGCAATATTCCTCCTTTTGTCTTTATATAATATACCTTTTTACCTGATAACTCAACTTTCTTTGACACCTGCTGTTTCTGACATTAATACGGCCACTGTTCTTTCTTTTGGTTGGTATTGGCATTCTACATCATTCTCTACACATTTATTTTCAGCCTCTATGTATCCTTTATAGTTAAAGTGAGATTACAATAGACAAATTGTAGTCAGGCCTTGTTTCATTGACCTATGCTGATATTTTTTGTCTTTTAAGTAGTACATTTAAAATGTTGATGTTCAAAGTGAATGTTGATCAGCACAGGGGAATAAACCCCACCCTCATTCAGTGGTGATTTGCTGCTTAATTACCAGTGCACGTAGGCCAAGTGGGATCTCTTTTTGCCTCTCCCTCTATCCTGATTCATAAATGATGATGACTCTGCCTTTAAAAGTCCTCTTTTCTGGTTCGCTATTGTCCTGAGACTAGTCATTGTAATTCTAGTCTTCTTGAAGGACAAGTGCGAAATTATTCTTGACCTCTTTTCTCGCTTTCTCCACATGATCGACCTCCATGAAGATGGTTTCACCAGACATCTTCTCTTTGTGACATTCCCGTCATCAATTTTCTACTTAACATGTGTAAGGTATCAGCCTATCTGTCTTCCCAATGTGCTCAGGCAAATGGACCTATTGTTCCCCCTTGTTCTTTGGAATGTCAAAAAAGAAACTTTCTCACTTCTCATTTTGAAGATGTCCACATGGGTGGTAGGAACTTTCAACCTCCTTTTCCAGTGGCTCATTCTGGCCCACAAGAGCTTGAGTAAGGGACACGCTGCCCAATTGTTTTGAGGCTCTGGTCACTTTTTCTATCCGTCACAATGGGCTCTCTATTTCTCTCAATTACGTCAGGCCTATCACCTCAAAAATCTTTCTACTCTAGGCCTTAAAAGAGATATCAAACCAAAAAGTCATATTCACCTCTGTACTTTTTCCTTGGCACAGTATAAGTTGACAATGATTTTCAATGGCTTGTATTTGGCATTCTTAACTTCAATACTCTTTCAGATCTTAATAATTTCATGCAGAGAAATGGTGAATGACCAGAGGCCCCTGATAGCCAGGCTTCCTTGTTTTGCCAATCTCAACCTTCCTTCTGTGGGTTCTGTTCTCCTTTGAAATCTTATTTCTACATTCTGACAAGACTTCTACTCTCTCTTGCTTTGATTCTATCCTTGCAGCTGAATTCCCTCCACCATACAGATTCCATCAACAAAATCCCATTGCTTCTTCCCCACACAGCACCTTCCTCTTCTCCTCTTCCCCTCTCCCCCTTGCACGGCGCCCCTAGGCCCTCCACATGGCAACATTCTTCCTCCAACTCACACCCACTCTTGAACTCTCATACCTGCCATTTCCCTCTCAGAAAAGTTGTGCAGATTGAACTTCCAGTCGGAGGCTATGCCCTTTCCTTCATGACAGATATGTCCCAAACAAAAAAGAAATTAGGTTCTTTTTCTGAAAATCCCTTAAAATATATACAGGAATTCCTTCATCTCATCCAGGCATATTCCTCAATTTGGGAGGATACCTATCATATGTTTACCTTTTCTCTGACCCCAAACGAAGAGGACAGAATTTGGCAAGCTGCTAAATGACACAATGATGAGTTACGTCATCAGCAACCCGACAGATAAGCTGGTGTAAGGCACTGTACCGCCCAAAATAGAAAGTCAGTGGCCATAACAGGTGAACAGTCCAGAAAATGCAGCCAGAGACCACATGCTTCCCTCTATAATGGAAGGAATGAAGGAAAACAGCCATAAGCAGGTTAACTGTGACAGATTGAGAGACGTAACACAAGGCCCAGGCAAAACTCTGCTCTCCTTTTGTCCTCATTAACAGAGGACATGACTAAATTCTCCAATATGGATCCCACAAATCCAGAGGTCTCCACCCTTTTACACCTTCAACTCGGTAGCCATTTGGCCCTAGACATCTGCCAAAAGCTCCTAAAATAGGAAAAGAACCCTCAAACCTCATTCCAGGAGCTATGAAAGACTTCAAGATCTTTAACAACCAGGATGAGGAACAGGAATTCCAAAAGAAGAAGCAAACAAAGATTAAATAGTAAATGTTTGCTTCAGCCCTGTAGGGGGATAAAGCCACTCACAAGTCTACCTTAACCCTCTCAGGTGCCTATTTTCACTTTGGCATCTCTGGCCCTTGGGCAAAAGCCTCCCCTAATCTTAGAAACCCAATCAGGCCAGTCTGACTTCTGGACAATGGGAACATTGGAAAATGGGTTGCATCCAGGAGAATCATTCCTCTCCTGTGGCATGAACACCTCTCCAGTCACTCAGTAAAGCTCATCATGATTAGACCACATTTGTGTACACGATGGACCAAAGTCAGAATAAGGGAAAACCTTTAACATTTCCTTCCTGCTTGACCCATCAGTCTGGGACACCAACACTCAAAAATTACTTCTCACTACCTGCCTGTCCTAATCTGCCTGTTAAACCTCATGAAGATTATCAGTGCTCCCCAATGTCCCCTGAGTAAAGATTATTTTGAAATCTTCTAATCCCAACCCACTACCCACACAGTTTCCCCAGAGAAAAAAAGCAAATGGGTTTGGTCTAGGATCTCAAAAAAGTTAATGTAGTCATTCAGCCCACCACCCAGTGATCCAAACCCTTGTACCACAAGGGTCTCTTACTCCCCCTTCTCCCTAGCCCCCTTATCTCCTATTTCACTGTCCTAAACCTCAAAGACACCTTTTTCACCACCCCTGGACTCCCATTCTCAACACCTCATCACCTCCACAGGGATGGAGCCCATAAGCCACTTCACACAACAACTTAGCTAGACAGTCTTCTCCTCCACAAGGATGCTGAGATGGCCTTCATTAGTTTGGACAGGCACTTCAACAAGACCCCTCCACTCTAAACTTAAAGTCAAGCGTTCCTCAATATATGGATGATCTCTTCTTATGCAGCACCCCACCCCCCCGTCCCCATGATAGCACAAGTCACACAGTAATCCTACTAAATTCACTCTTTTCTTAGGAATATGAAGTACAAAAGAAAATTATCCAGCTCATTAGCCCTCATGTAACCTATTCGGCCCTTCTTAGTTCTCAAGGGTCCAGGCAACAATCACAAACAAGTAATCAAAAATATCCCCTTCCCCATACAAAAAGGGGACATTTCTCCTTTCTGGACCTACTAGGATGGATTTGCATCTGGATTCCCACTTAAATCTGTCATTTCTAAGCTCATATTGGAATCAGCCAAGGCAGATTTAAATGAACCTCTGGATTTCCCCACAGCCCTTAGGAGCCCGTTTGCCCGCTTCTCTTAATCCTATCTCTCTTTAAATTGCACCCAGTACACTTGCCTCTTACCGCAGACCCACAGTTCCAATTTGGGGCTGGATCTTCCGCAAACCACCAAATGAAGAGTCCAACCCTACGCGGCAGGGCCCTTTGCAATTTGTTCTATTTCAAGTGACTAAATTAAAGATAACAAGCGTGGGTCCGTGTGTCTTCCATCAAGCTAATTGCTCCCCACCGATAATTACTCATCTACTCTCCCAGGACCTTTATATTACGTACCCTCCAAGAGGAAGAAATACCTAGCTGTGTTCCTGTCTCACCAAAAGTACCAACAACCCAGGAAATAGAGCTACAGCACACTCAAACTTATTACCACGTAACTATTTTTTTTTTCAAGATTGCTTACAGGAGCGTATCACCTTCACCTCTCAGAGCATAACACCTGAGCACCTGAGCACCTGAGAAAGGCCTTATGCCAGATGCTTCCTTCCCACTTCACCCACATACAGCAGGAAGCAGCTGAAAAAGTAAGGAAAAAGTATGCCCTAATCTTGAAGAAAAATAAAAGAGTTTAGAATGATGGAAGGAGGCACCAGGTGTCCACTCCTGAATCATGTCCCGGGGACACACTATAGAGAAGTAATAGCCTTTTCTTCAAAATTGAGCCAGCTACCCAATTTTAACGCTGCCTCAAGTTTTCTCCACCACATTATCACTCAATTCCAGCACCTGCCTCAGCGTTGCTCCATATCTTTTACCACTGTACCCTACAAAAACTTCTCTCTCACTGAGAGAGATGCTCTCTGGTCCTCCCTCCAATTATCAGAGAGACTTTCTCAGGCTCCTCCCTCCAATTAAAGCCTGTTTCATCGTTTAAGATTATGTCTTTAAGGTTTTTTTTAATTCCTGTTTTCTAACATTTTACCTTTTGAAACTGTGAGTTTTGTTACTTATTGCCTCTTGGTATAATTTACAGTCTTCGCTTACTAACTAGACATTCTGTTCTAACAAAGGAAGAGCTGTATATGGATGTCCTCGATGTGCTGGCGAGATGGATGGGGAGGGGCCTGGGTCTAGAGCCTCGTGACTCAGTTTCAGTCTTTTAGTGAGCCAGTACCTCTATGGTGCAGTCGTTAGCAAATGTCTATTAGTTTTTTTTTTTCCCCCTTTGCCTCCAGGGGTGTAGAGTTGACTGTCTTCCTTCTTCGATGTGGTAGACAAGGGGTGTCTGGGCCTGGGATTTTTCTTTCTCGGAGGTCAAGAAGACTGACAAAAACCCTGTAGACTTGTCTTCCGTTAATTAGTTTCTTCTGAGGCCATCCCTTGTGGAGAGGAGTGTTCAGGTGTATTTTGTTCTGGTTCGTTTCCCCCCAACCTATGCAAGAAGCAGAAGAAAAATAATTTTTTTCACTTTTATTTAATGTGAGAACCTGGGCAAGCTCCTAGAGATAAAACTGAAAAGAAAGAAAAGTTCTGCTGCCGTCAACCTGGACTTTTAACTCCCTGTGGTTCTCACATCAGGCCTCCCTCCAGCATTCCTCCATTCTAGTTCCGGTTTTCCTAGCCAGTGCCAGTTCCTGTGGAGGTTTGTCTGTCTGTTCAGCTTTGGAGTTAGTGGTTTGCCCTGTCCAAGTTTAAACAGATGTGTTGCCTTTTAGGACATAATGGTGATTTCTAAGTTTCTTAATGCAGAATTGGAAAAATGCTTTGACATTCTTAAAAACTTCTCATAAAATAAAACATTTCCTTTTGCATTTTTTGCATTTGTCTCCCGAAAAAACAATATGGAAAACCTAAATATTTTGAAGCACACCAAAGGCATGTGACTGTTCGTCCTAACGACATATTAAGGGAGTATTAGAGGAACTTCTGGAAAATGGTACCTAGTAAGGCTTGCTACATTCTATGTTTGAAAATATGTTTTAAGTAATCATAAATGTAAAGAGTCTTTTTCATATTACTCAGATTCATCCATATCTTATCCTACGATGGCTACAGATGTGAGTGCCCAGAGTCTTACCCAATTCCTAGTATAAGGGCGTAGGTACTTAACTTCTAGTTTCTGTGATTGTCTCACCATTTTGAGGACCTTGAAGGAACAATGCTTGAAACAGACGTAATAGACAGTGTATATTAGGATGCAGCAAAATTGCATTATAATTCAGAGCTAAAAAGAAAAGCACAAAAAAGTACTCATTGGCTTTTTTTATTATCACTCCCATCGATTTCCTTCAATTTAACTCTACGTGCCTGTGATGATTCGATAGAAGGTGCCCAGACATTTGGAAAGATTGGCACAAACAGCGTGATTGCCTTGTTTGTGTGGACACCTCCCTGACCACCTGGACATGAAAGAAATCAAATAGTGGCTTCCGTCTTGCTGCTCTCCCATGGCCTCCCTGTATCTAAGCAGCACACACATATCAACCCATCTCAGCCTTAACTCAATGTGAGGTTTCCAAAATTGAGCCATAAATCATTTTGAAAGAGGAATGCAGAAAAGAAACACTTTTTCATATAGGAAGCAGCCTTCTAATTTAATTTTGCTAGAATCTTATTTAGAAATATGAGATATAAAGTATGTACCATGAAAAAGCTGGAAAACACAAAGTCACGTGCAGACAAGTATGAGGGAAGTAGACAAAAAGCAATCTTTTTTGATCTGGGAGTGGAGGTACCTGCCGACAATCCCAGCAGTGAGAGAGGCTGAGGCAGGAGGGTGACAAGTCAGTGTTTAGTTCCCACCTAGACACCTTAGAGAGACCCTGCCTGAAAGAGGGTCAGGGGTGGGTGTAGCTTACTGTTTGAAAACCCTTGGGTTCCATCACCAGCCTACCATTAGACCATGAAGCAGTGAAATTTTGATGTTCACGTGAAGGGGACCATAAATAAAACAATTTGAGAGATGCCAGACAAAGTTCTGGGTTCCAAGATATGCTCCACTATCATTACAGTATGATGAGTGAAATCTACCAAGTATATCAGAATCCAGAAATAGAGGAGAAATAACTGTGGGAATATATGGAAAGTGATTGTGAACCATTAATTGATGTGTGGCAAGTGCGATTTCAGAAAATTAAGCCCCATAAAATGGGGAGTTCCATATGGAAGAAATAATTTTTGTTAAGGTTTTGTAGTGAAGGGTCACAGCTAAAATGTGCCCATCTCTAGAAGTGTTCAAGGAGGGATCTGTGCAGCAGATAGGGTACGTGAGAGGTGCCAGGCAAATTCCACAGAATATTTCTCTGGCTCTAAATATCCAGAGAATTTGGCTATAAAGTTTTAAATTGGCATCTAAAAGAAGCCAACTGGTAACTTTATACAGAAAATAGAAGATATTTCCATCAAAGTCCAGTTTTTGCAAAGTAATAAGCAAGATTTACGTCAGGCTTCTTGTGTTGCTGAGCAAAGGGCAGGCAAAGTGAAGGAAGGGGAGCTTAGCGAGGCTGGCACGGGTGGCTCATCTAGTCAATGTGGCTCTAATGTGCTATTCACAGGGGGTCCTCACCTGAAGGATTCCAGCTCTTGGATCGAGCAGCAAAACTCTAATGCACTATAGCATCTTCGTATCTCTTGTTCTTGTGACTTGGTCCAAGCTTATCGGACCTCTGACTGCTAGAAGCCGCCGTTGCTTTGTCTGACGTCCTGGTCTCATTAATGAGCAAACGAGCGATTTCAGCTCTCAGCATACTGTGATGGGGAAATTATGTCCTGTAGAGATCAGTGTTTGACCAGTACTAGGAGAGAATTAAAAAGAAACACAAAAAACTCCTTGTCCCTCATGTGGGGCTCTTGGTGGTCCGCCCTTCGCGTTAGCTCTGTGGGGTTTCCAGAGGATTAAGTTTTACTGGTAGCTCTCTTTAATAAGCCTGTCCTCCCTTGTCTCATTTCTTGCCTCTAGATCTTTGTTTCCAGGTCTACGTCTGGAGACCTGAAACTAACATGAAAATCAACTAAGCAAGTCTTTCGGAATAGCATTGCTTACATCTGAATGGTCTTGTTCCGTGGATCTTACCCAGGTGAACAGCCCGGTGAATGGATGTCCCTGAAACCTCTGCTTGAAGAGTCAAGAGAGGGAACATGAACACTTAGGTTAGGGGGGATGTAAGGAACTAAGAGGCATCCATTCTCAAGGAGCAAGGAACGCTGTGAGCACCAGCTTGTGTTTGTGGACAGTAGTACTGGCCCAGGTACCGGACCCTGCTGCTGGCCTCCAGGTCACATGTGCCATGGAGCTGGCTGGGATGCTGGATGATCCTAACGCAGAGGTCCTGCTGAGTTTGAGATAAAGCATACCTGGTCCTTTTTGCTTCCTTCTGGGGCCTTCTATGATAATCGGATCTTTTTTTAAGTAAATATATAGCTCCATTATGAGAAGATAGCAAATAATAGGTACCAAGATTGGGGGAAAAGAAGCCAGAATTTGAAAGAAACTTGATAGGATATCATTCCAGGCAAAAAGAGGGTTGTATCTGCCAAACTATACTGGTTTTATACCCAGTAGCATTCTAGAGATATCTCCAACTCTGAAAAGACATTCAGGAGAAAAATAAGCTCATGTCTCGAAGAACCACATGTGTGCCTTTGCTTTTGGTGGTCTCCTGCCATTTACATGGCTTGATATTGATATTCTCCAAGTGGAAATGTTAGAAAGATTTCAATTGTCACAGTTATTCTGCCTGTATCCTTAAAACGAAGGCTGTCCTTAGGCAGGACTCTCAATTACAAAGGTTTAAAATAAAAAGCCAACAGTATATGTTCTGATTCAAAGTCTCTCCGAATTTAAAGTTTCTTAGGAACTTACCAGTTTTAGATGTAAAAAATCAGAAAATGACAGTCAAAAAAAGCAAAATTATTTTTGAACACATGTGATACATGATAAACTACTACAGTGAATGTTTAAAATAGTTAATAAATTATTGAATGACAGAACACAGTACCATTAAAACCCATTCAATATGCAAATGTCCCCACATCCCCACCACTCCAGACACATTTACTGTATCGTTTTTTGTCCCTTTCGGTAGCAGTTCTAGAAATTCTCTTTCCTGAGTGCTTTCAGTTGTACTGTTGTGGCCGCATGCATGTCCTGAATCCCATTTGTTGATTCTAGGGGCTGTTTCTTTTGCATCAGGTGTTCTGTTTAGAAAGCCCCTTCCTACTCTCACATCTTTAAGAGTTTTGCTTATTTTCTTTTCCGTAAGGTTCAGTGTTTCAGTTTTAATATCTAGGTCTTCCACTTATTTTGATTTGATTTTGGTACATGGTGATATGTGTGTGTCCAGATTCATTCTTCTGCATATGGATAAACAATTCTCCCAGCACCATTTGTTGAAGAGGCTATATTTTCCAGTGTATGGTTTTTGCCCCTTTGTCCAAAATCAAGTAGCTGAAAGTACCCAAGTACCCAGGTTGTCCCTATAGCCTCAGTTCTGTTTCACTGCTCAGTCTGTCTGTGTTTGTTCCACTACCATACAGATTTTGTAACTGTTGCTGTTCTCAATAGCAGCTCAAAAAATCAAGTACCTAGGAAGTACCCTTAACTAAGGAAGTGAAGAACTGCTAAAAGAAAACTTTTATGCTGAAAAAAAGAAGTTGAAAAAGACATTAGAAAATGGAAAAACATATCTTGTTCCTGGATAGGCAGAATTAATATTGTTAAAATGATTACTCCACAAAAACAGATTCAATCCAATTTCTATCAAAATACCACCTTTTTTCACAGAACCTTAAAGAATATCCTTAAATACCTGTGACTCAAAAGAGACCTACGATAGTGAAAGCAATCTTAAGTAATAAGACAAAAGCTGGCAGCATATGATTCCAGACACCAAGTTGTTTTCCTCTTTCCCATTGGCACAATCTAATGTTTCTGCCTTACCTTTTACATTCCTCCTTTACCCATGTATTTTTCCTTAAAAGACATATTGCTATAATGTTCTGTTTAAAAATGTACTATCTGTGTTTCAATAGAACATGTAAATGGTATATCACTTGTCAATGTTTACTTCTTAGTGTTATAGCGTTTGTAAGAATTAGTTGATAAAACTTTACAGAAAATCATTCTATGATGACAAATATTCTATATTAAGGTATAGCAACATTTTTCAAATTGTGTGCAGCATTTCTTGATGAACCCTAGTTCAAACGCAAAGGGAACATAATTCATGAAAAGTAAAATTAGAAGGGGAAAAAACAATAAGAACTTTAAGACTATACTGGGTTCTATCTATACCTGATTAATGATGTGTTTAAGATATAGTTCATGTGTCTTATTTTGTCAGTAAATGTGGATTTTAAGAGATATATATAAAACATATTTTGAAATCTTCAACCAAGGGATCACTCTGCCACAACAATTCAGCATATGTGAGTATTAAAAGAATTTCAATCACGATCAATGGAATCACATCTTCTAGGAATTATTAGAAACTTGGAGACCTGATGTACAGAGGAAAGGAAAAGGGGCCTTGTAGGTGGCAGTGTTATTAAAATGTTTAAAATTGATTTTAAATACTGTGAAGTTGTTTGACTAAATCTAGCTTATTGAATATCGTTATTAGAAAGATTGAAGACATAACTAAGCCATAGAGCTTGTGTTTGGGGAATGTCCTGAACACTGACGGGCATTAGGGGAACATTGTCCAATGACGAGTAAAGGAACTTGACATTTGTGTAGAGGAGTATTCCTAGAAGCATGCCCACTAAAATGGCACTTTATGCAGAGAAACTAAATCCACTTTAAAATGGCAGGGATGAAAAGAACACAAGTCTGAAGACTAAAGGATCCTGGAAATTTTAAAACGTCTAAAATGCATTCCATCTGTATTCTTTTTGATATGAAGTATATGTGAGTTCCCAAACTGACTTTTTATGCAATATTTTAAGGTATTTAAGATGAATTCTATTGTGTCATTCACTTCAACTCCTTGTTTCTGTCGCGATTATTTTTATTTTGCAACATATTTCTTTTTATCATATTTTATAATATAGGCCAACATGTTTTCTTTTAGGAAAAAAAATAATCTGGCTCAAACATCTTCTTTCTAGCAGATGGTCAGCGTCCCTGGCTCGTGCTGTCTGCTATGTGGTGCAATGCTGGCCTCTTCCTTCCTGGGAGTCCACATGTAGTCTCCATTTTGCACAAGAATTCTGAGTCCATGTATATTTAAATGTCTGACATGGCTAATTTCTCTTGCGAGGAAGCTCCACTTGGCTCTGTAGGACATGAATATTTAAGCAGCCCCACTTCATGTCATCGTTCCCCCCTGTTGCCTACCAGAGGCGAGCGTTTGATTTGGTATTCAATTCTGTGTTTGAGGGAAAAGAAAGAGAGATGCAATTTTAAAAAAGAGATTAGAGGGACTTTTATAAAAACTGCAAACATGAAACTCTTTGGAGGATATAATTTTTTAGATTTATTATTTAATCATTGAACATAATTCACTAATTATGCAGAGCCCACTGTGGTCACGGCTGCTGAGTTAGTGATTGTGAGACAGGTGGGGGAGGTGTGGAAATGAGTGAGTCTTCTACATCAAGGAAAGGTTAAGCTATTAATGAAGACAAGCAGCGTATAATTACAGTCCAAGGAAGGAAATACCAAGTGCCACAAGAATGGAAGGGGCGTGTTTTATGCTCAGAGAGGACAGAACACATAACTTCCACTCCGATGAGTGGAAGTTTCAGGGAGTGAATGACATACTAAAAAGACACATGAGAAGAATTAGATTTACACTGAAGCATCACTACCAGTGAAATAACACATATAGCAGTTTAGACTTGGGTACGGTGACATTGTATGTGTGTAACAAGACTCAGTGTAACAAGAGAAATGTCCTCCGGTGTGACAGTAAAGCAGTTCATGGACAGCTCCAGGTATCCAGGAGTTAGGCCCAGTTGGGATGAACAACTCCGTGCTTGAGCAAAGAAATCCGATTGTAAAGTAGAGTTCTGGGAGGGGTTAGGATCCTCAGCCCGTTGCACCCGCAGATTCTGCATATGCTAGATCAGCCGGCGGTGGATCACAGCTCTGCAGGAAAGCAGGGATATGGCGCATGCTTGTACACCTAGCTGCCTGGGAGCCCGCCCGCAGCAGGCCATCCTGGGTGATGCAGGAAGACTGTCCGAAGATAAAGAGGGCTGGGAATGTAACTCAACACTTTCCTGTTTTCATTTGCAATAATGTGCCAAAAGCCTTTTTTCCAGGAGAAATTTCAAATCTATATGGAACATGTATGACCTCTTCTTCCCCTGTCACTATCCCCCTCCCAAAACAAAACAAAGCAGAACAAAACAGTACAACTGTATAGTATTTACGTGATGTTAGAAGTTACAAGTAATTTATATATAATTTAAAATATGCAGGGGACATGTGAAGGTTATGCACAAATACTATTTCATTTTATTCAAGAGACTCAAGCATCCTTGAATTTGGATATCTGCAGGAATTCAAAGGAGCCAGCCCCTAGTAGATACCAAGGGCCACTGTACTGACGGCTTGTGGAGTTTGGCGTCAGGGCCTTGTGAGGGAGAAGGAAGGCCAGTGGCGGACGCAAGGCCTATTGTGAGAAACAGCCAGCCCTGCGTTTTCTATAAAGAAACAGAAAAAATTCAAATGTTTGCTCTGAGAGATAAAATCATCAAAAAACAAACATGAGGATGGTGGGCTGGGAACTTTGTTATAGGACAGACAATTTAACCACAAAATGTCTTTGTGCAGATGTTGAATGGGTCTGGGAAAAATACGGGATAGGGCAACGGCAGTATTGGGGTCATTGGGATTTGTGTCTTAATTCAAGCACTAAAATTTGTCAGTAAGTATTCACTGAAGTGAAGCACTCTTGAGGATTAAGAGGGCAGGTCACAGGAAACAAGTACAAGAATAGTAGGCACCAAAACACACCAGCCCCGTGGATGCTTGGCGGGTTAGTGTGTAGGGTTTTTGACGTGCCATTGACACTTAATTTAGCGGCTCACTTGAGGACCTGGAGGGCTTTACACGGAACTGATGCCTGGGCTCCTCCCTCCGGATTCCAGCTTCATTCCTTGGGGCGTTTCCATGTAGCTTTTCCATGTACCTTCTCTTTTCTATTACCGCCTGCTGAGCCTACTCACCAAAATTGAGTACTGCTGCGAGTGGACCTCGGTGAAGCTGCTCCCAGGGGCTGGCAGTAGAGGAACTCGGGGTCCCACAACTCATCCTACAGCTCATTCTACTACAGAAAGTAGAATCCCTGAGAGTCCTAACAAAAATAGAGGATCCTCACCCCTACCTCAAATTCATGTATTGAATGTCAGTCTGTATTGAATGTAGGACTGATCTGATAAGGTCACATGGGATTCTATGCTTTGAGTTCCTATTCCTACATTAAATAGTAATGACTGTATCATTAATTGAGAACTATGTGCCGAAAATTCTGCTAGTTTCTGAGGAAAACTAGCCATGCACTTAAGAGCCATTCAGCGGGTGGAGGAAAAATAAGTGCAAGAACCAAGTAATTACACTTCTGTATGAGCAAGGGTAAAAGGAGCACAGTATTATTATCTTTCACTGAACGATAGCCGGAAAAACGGTGACTTAAAAATGTGTATGGTACGAAGTAAGCCAAACAACTGCTGAGAAAGCAATCACTGTATAACTTAAAAGAAAAAAAATCACAATACTCCTTCTTACAACTTAAACTAATTCTCTAAATAAGTTTTTTTTCTCCTTTTTTCTTTGTCCTGAGGATTGAACCTAGGGTCTTCACTCTGAGCTAGTTCCTCAGCCCATTTTCATTATTTGATATAAGGTCTTGCTAAGTCACTAAAGTTGTCTAGGCTGAGGTCAAAGTTACATTCTTCCTGCTGCAGGCACCTACAGCACTGGGATTCAGGCATTCACCACTGTGCCCAGTGGGAAAGGTTTATTCTTAAGCAACACTAAAAGGTAAGTTTATTATTTTGTATTAAATCAGATTCTAACATTATGTTGGAGAAAACACATCCCTGGTTTTTCCAATTGTTAGGTGAGCTATTTGCAAAGGCTGCCCCTGAAAAAGTCCAGGAGAGAGTGAATTGGTTGCCCCAACAGAAGTGACAGCTATTGGGTAAGGCTGGAGTGCTGGCTGGTGATTTCTGCCCGCTCACTGTGATGGAGTTGTGATGAGTCATCTTGTGCTATGAGCACAGAAGTATCCCTTATGAAGAAAAGTGAAATAAAAAATGCTAACAATGTTTAAAAAAAACCCTGCACGGTGATCCATCTTTATAAGGAGCTGACTGTAAGTGCCATGGCATTTCATGCTTTTTATGGTTTTGGTTTAAAATTAATGATAGTTCTCAAGCTCTTATGATCAACTTCACAGTAGTGGTTTTCACTAACATTTTGGAATGCAACATTAGACACCAACTAGACACTATACACCAGTAACAATATCCCACAATAGAAACCGAATGCTTGAGAAAAATAGTACAAACAGAAAAAGAAATTTTAATAAGGGTACTTAACTAAAAGAAATTTTTATTAATTTTCTCGTCTCATTGTTTTTAATAGAGAATGAAGTTTTATTATCTTCTATAGCTCAGTCCCAGGAACACCTGCAGTGTGCGTGCACAGGCACTAGGGGCCTAAGACCCTGGGTGCACACGAAGGATCTTCATTCCAGTTACCAGAGCCAATTTCAAATAATTTTCAAGAGAGATTTTGATAAAAGTATGTATAAAATGGGGTAACTTTCAACTCAGAATATATTTTAAAAATGAAACAGAAAGTCAGTTTTGTTAACTCCCTCGGTGCTTAGGAATCACATTTTTCAGATAGTTTTTAACAACCATTGCAATTAGAATATACCACAGAGTCCACATCTTAGCTAAGTCCCCCAGCTGAGAATAAAGGGCAATACATCAACTGGAATGAATCAGTGAGTTCTATTTAAATCCAATGATATTGGATTGAGATAGAAGCAGGTTTAATAATTTTGATATTTCAAATAGGAAAGCATCAGGTAGCTCTTAACACCAATAAACTTGGAGTAGCTGGGTATAAGGGCGTTCTAAGAGTCCCGATACTATTTTCCACATTCTATGCATTTAATAGGACTGTGTGTCTGTAATTCTATGCTTAACAACCACGAGAACATCACAAAAACAAATTCCAATATTGCTCGTCCAGCCTTCTGTACTCAAATACCAATTTCTCCAATACCAAGAGGAAAATGTAAACTTTTTGTTTTTATTTTTATGAAAGGTGAGCTACAACCATCATATTTTAAATTATCCACTCTGTGTATGTTTGTGAGTATGTGTTACATAGGATTAAACACAGAGTGCACTAGGCTATATCCTCAGTTTTGAAACAGCTTTAACTTTCGAGCCAGTGTAATGTTAAGTTTGCCCAGTCTGGTCTCAAACTCGGACTCCTTCTGAAGAGCAGAGACTTCCGGTAGGCACGACAAGGCCTGCCTTGCCACCGGCTTCTGTACCTTCTGCTTCTGTCCTCTTCATCCCGTTCTGGTTTGTTATGAGAAGCTGTTGTATGCTGGAAACTGTTAGTGTCAGGAGCAGAGATAGGAAAAGGCCAGCGTGGCAGAGATGGACGTGTGCCATATGCCTTCGCAGGCATGTTCATGTATCCTCGCCGTTCCACTCACTTTACATACATGAATTTGGTGACCCTGAAAATAATATTCATGAAGATGAAACCGTGAGATAGGAGGAAACTTAGTGCTAAATTGTTGAATGGAGGAAAGCTATCCACCAGCCAAGAGCAAATATTTGGGTTTAATTTGCAAGAAAAGAGCTTTCATGCTTGTGCCTTTTTATTTTGGAGGATGTTTTTTTTTGTCATAGCAGCTTAGCTAAGAAGACAAAAAGCATTAATTTTCCTTTATGCCAAGGTAGTGGAACTCTGCTCAGGGGTACACCTGTCCGGAAGCCCAAGCCCCATTCCTTAGTTTCTTCCTGAAATCCCCGTACCGTATCTCTGTAGCCAATGCTTGTGTGTCTCTTCCTGTACCCGCAACCTGTTTCCTTTTCCAAAACTGGCCTAGTCTCACCTCGTGTCTTTCACTGTTTATTTTTTGTTGTTGTTGTTGTTTTGAGAAAGACTTAACATGCTCACTGGAATGTGAAAATATGTAACTGAATTTACTGAGTGCCCCTGAAATGCTGACATGAATTAGAGCTTCAGTGCACTAATTTGAGTGCATGACTAATCTGAGAAATGCAGACCAAGTGACACACTTTTGAAAGACTAGACTGGGAGGATTTTTAATCTCCTTATGTTATCTCATGGTATATTTCCTGGCCGGCAGAAGGAGTCTGGATCTTAAAAATCAGTTGGTAGAATCAGGTAAAGCATTGGATTTCATTTCGTTTTGTTTTGTTTTGTTTTGAGACAGGTCTTGCTCTGTAGTCAGGTATGTATTGAGCCCAGTCTGTAGTGCTGGATGGCCTCGAACACACAGTGATCCTCTTGCCTCAGCCTCCTTGAAGGCTGAGGTTACGGGCGTGTGCTACCATTGTCTTTTTATGTAGTGCTGGGGAATCAAGCCCTGGGCCTTGCACTTTCTAGGCAAACACTCTAACCGAGGTGCCATTCCCCCAGCCCTGGATCCTTACCTTGTCAGTCACGCCTTCATCTCTACCATCACCCAATCTATATACTTCTTATACCTCTCAACGCACATCCTTCATCATAAAATTTAAATTTCCTGAGGATGTTAAAATTGGTATTATTCTAGAACCCTCAAGAGCTCCCAACTTATTTGCACACCCCTCACTGATCAATCAGGAAGCCATGGTGAACTGAAAGATGTAAGCTGATGGAATTTTCCAACTTAGGTATCATTTAGAAAATATTAGAGACTGCATTAAGATAAACTAAAATATGTGATCTGAATAGTAATATCATGTCCTTAAACCTATCTCATAAGTGTACATGAATTACTAAAGGAATATTCAGTTGAGAAAGTCAAGTCCATTAATAAAATTGGTCAAAAGAATAATGTGTGCTTCAGAAAATTTGCCCATGTGGTGCATACAGAGAGGTCATTGAGTAAGTGGTTTGTTCTTTTCTCTACAGTGAAGCCTTAACATGAGTCTTATGAATCTCAAAATGTCTAATGGCCTCTGTTACTCATTCTGAATACCTGCATGGGCCTAAAAATCTGGCAGTGTATTCAGCCACATGAAGGAGAGAACAGCCCACGCAGTTCTCCTCTACTTGAAGGGTCTCTGATCTGTTTCTTCATAAGCCTGTGAAAGCAGAAAGGCCGGAAATGTGGGCCAAGTGGCTTCACATTACGAGGGCCCCTAATATCCAATTCATTTGTATATGGCACCCGAGCATTAAAGCTAATTGTTAAAAATGCCATAAAAAGAGTTATTATGAGGTTATTGAGGTTCTGATAAATGATTGATGCCTTAATTAGGCCTGTTAACACTCTTCATAGCAGTCGGTTGTAATAACTGAACAGTCAGGTTGGGATTTAGGGTCACTATGTTAGTTTGTTGAGTGCCACGAAATGAGGTTTCCTCTTCAGAACCAAATTACAATTTTATAGCTAACCCATAAACTTAACTCAGCTCAAATACTGTTTAAAAGGCTCAGGGAGGTGCTTATTTACTAAGCATTGAGCCTCTAAGTTGTAAAACTTGAACTTTAGCTATTAGAATTCTTAGTCTTTACTTGACAATAACTCCATTTTAAACAATGTTCTACATTTAGTAAAAAGGTAAACTATGCTTATTAAAAATAAAGCTGCACACATACAGATTAGTTATAAAGAAAATAATTATGTCTATCAATTAAAAGAAAAAAATAGTAAGTGCTTTGGGTTCTCAGTGTTCTGATGTAGTTAAACCTAATTGTAGCCAATAGTGGGGGATATTACACATGTACTTGTTTCTAAGACTATAAGGAAAAACTGTCAAAATTTGACTTAAGATGGGAGAATCCTATTCACTTTTTAAAGATATGTTTATTTGTTTCCACCCTTCATTCATAGGTCATAATATGAGCCAAAGAAACATAACTAGGAGTCAATGTTACAGAACACGATGATTAATATATTCCAGCGATCATGTACTTAAATACTCTGATTTTGTAAACTTTATTCCTAAGGAAATATTCAATGTTACCTTACATGCGTTACATCACTTGAATCGGTACCTGTGGCTAAGTAGGGTAGAAGTTGCTTCATTTCATGGAGGCAACAACATCTATAGCCCTAGTTCTCAGAGTGAAGGTGCATATCCCGTCAGATCCAGATGTCTGGACTCTGTACACTAAACTCTCTGAAAATGAGTTCTCACAACGCACTCAGGGAATAAGAAAATGAGGAAGATATCATTTAAAATGAAGTTTCACAATGAATGCCCACTTACTTTGAAGATGAAGGCAAGATAACTGGTCCCCTGGGACCGATGGGCATCCTGATTTACAGTTCCTCACACTGGCAGAGAACATCGTAGTAAGCGGAAGGCAAATATTTAATCATGTGAGGTGACACTGGCTGTGCTCACCTATAGATACTGAGTCTAAACCGAAGGGGCCAGAATTCAGAAAAAAATAGAGATAATGATATGGATAGCTTATTTTAAAAATTAAAGAATTCAGGCTAAGTGGGTGACCTGGAAACCTCATGAGACAAACACTCTTAAATCTGCAACAGAATTTTAAAATTTTTCTGGAATCCTCAATAATAGTATATGACCAGGCTCGTGGTTTCAGGATTGCTTGTTTATGCTTATTTGGATAAGACTCCATGTACAATATTGTTCATACACATTAAACTTGTTTTTACCAAAGTTCATTATTTTTTATTATTTTTTAAGATAGGGTCTTGCTCTGTAGTCAACAAAGTTTAACCTAAACCACTTGGGCATTTAGTAGTTACAGAAGTCATGTGACAAGTATTTTGGGAGCAATGGCTTAGTAGCTGTTCATTGTCAAAGTATGATGGACATTGATTGATTTATCAGTGAATAATCACAGAGAACTGAGCTTCCAGGCAGGAGGAAACATCCATGTCACAGGTGAAATACAGGTAGGTTGTAATTAAATATCGAATCTGGCACTGATTCTCTGAGTAGCCTTATCTAACTAATTCTAAACTGCTAGGTACTTTAGTGTTCTCACCCTCAAGATGGGAACAATAGTTACCAGAAAGAGTGAAACTGAGAATTACATTTTTAGAGAAAATGTAAACTGGCTAGCTCTGTGTACACTGCCTGGTATATGATAAATATATTTGAGATATTGACTAATAGGAGAGAGAAAAGGTTAAATTCTTGTCTTCAAAGAAAGCATAGTTAAATGGGAAACAAGTAATATCACAGAGGCATATAAGCATTTTTAGGAGTGTGAGGTACGTAAGTAGTGATGGTCGATATTAACTTGGCATCTTTCTTCTTGGTCATTTTGTGATAATCAACAGTGGCCTTGGGTTGTACACGAGCCCAAAACCTTTTGCCAATTCAAATTTCAGACTAACACATTAAGGAGTTTAACTGCTAAACCTGGGTTCCAGTTTGAGAAATGTGTGATATGGTCAAGAGGACTTGAAATCAGGTATAATTTTAGTTCTGGTTCCAAAAATACTGTTCAGCCAATGCAGCACAATTTGAAACTTCTGTGTTTTCCACTGATTTTTTAAAGATATTAATCATTCTCCCAAAGTCTAATACGCTATAAGTAATTAATGACAGTTAGTTTTTCATTATTTATTGTGAAAAGTACATGACTATGCAATATTTGGACTTTTAGAGCCTTCATTTTGCCTCCGATAACTTTAAGACAAACACCTGCACTCTTAAGCATCATCTTACACCCTTTGAGAAACTCATGCTACCGCCAGCTCTGGTGGTCTTTATTTTTTCTTCCCCAACAACAAATAACACATGCTATGTCCTCTCAGCTCTCTTACTTTGCTCGGATGCTATTTGCTCAGATCGGAAAGTATTTTTATTATAAATATAATGACTTTATATATTTTTCTCTGTCATAAATCTTTCACTCCTCTAACCTCTCCAAAAAATGAAGTAGGCAATCTCAGTACTCAGACCTATGTGTATCTGACTTTTTTTGTATTTTTTCTTGTTTTCGCCATCTTTGACTCAAGTTCCTTGACCAAATTTCCTTTCCATGCAGACCACATGAAGACCCGGTTCTAGAGCAACCGCATAGAGATGGCTCAATAAGTGACTGTGGAGGAGTCAGGCAGTGAGGCCGTAGGAATACAAGCGTGAGCATTTATGAAGCTGAGCGGTGCTTGAGGAATTTGTAAAAAAAAAAAAATTCTGTATGACATCAGCACTTTGTGGATCTTTGGAAATAGGAAGCTCTGAGATTGCTCAGGTGCACTAGGTATTGAACTCCACAAATTATTACCAGAGAGGCCGTGGATTGCCATTTATTATCAGGGAGACTTTATAGTTGAACCATAAATGAAAGATTTTCAAATATAGAACTTAACTTCCTAACATAACCAAGGACTCCTGATTGCATATGATTTTATGAGTTAGAACCCATTGATTAAATAAAAATTGATATGAAGGCAGTACCCTGATTAAACAAATATAGAAAACAGATTTTTTTACTTCTGCCCAAATAATTTGGTCTTCTGTTGGAATTTTATACATAATTGATTTTCCTTCATTTTATTTGATTGAGGAGGCTGACTACTTAGAGTTAGGAACTTAACAATTTCTTGCATGTGAAGCAGAATACTGATTTAGGTGAGAATGGCTCTGCCTGCTAGCAGTAAAACTTAAAATAGCTTTAGAAAAACAGGGAAAAGAGGTTAAAAGTAATAAAGGATAAGAAGTACCATCACCCTCTTAAAAACGTGACTTGTAACCTGAAAATCAAATAGGAAGCAAAGAGCCTCTTTGTTTAAAGAACGCTTTATTATGTGCATCTCTCGCTGGGTGCACATTTCATACAATGTTTTTCAGCCAGACTTTTCCTTCTTAATTGAAATGGTAGAAAGCATTTGCCTTATCAGATTACAGACTTTCTCAGTTAAATCTGTTTACAGTGCGAATGAGCACATTCTAAATACACATGGTCTTTTAATACTGATCTTACCTGCTTGGGAGAAAGATGTTGATTAGCTCAAATGAGCCATTTCTCTGTTGCAACAACCCAGTAAGGAGATCACGGCCATGGACGACATTGGACCTGGCAAGGTTAGTCTTGGCCACGTCTACAGCCACACTGTGAGCATTTCTTAAGGTAGATCCAGCTAGAAGAGCTGTCTGTTACACACAGCAGTTTTTCTACCCAAGAGAAATGGGGGTTTGTCCCCTACTTCCGCTGTACTGTCATGTTTACCACAGTGAATCACATGCAATTTATGACGTGAACAAGTGTCACATGCCTGTTTGTATGAATTAGCACTGGGAATGACCGGCTAGACAGATTTTCTTGTTGGCCGATGACTGATACAATTCCACAATGTCCCACTGAAAGGCAGCACAACTGGTAACCACAAAACAGCTTAAAAGCAAGGACAACTAGGTTTCCTAATATGAACATATACTTGAGTACTCTTGCCAACGCTGACACTCTTGTTTCTGTTGAACGAACATATCTTGATTTCTGGTGATATGCTAAGTACTATTCTTGTGCCATTTACTTGTAATCAAATCTTTTAACTTAAAATTCTGAGCAAGGTGTGTAATTTTATATAGTTTATAAGTAAGAAAATAAAGGTGCATACACAAAGGTTAACTGATCTTTGCGACTCACAAAGGTAGTATGTGTGAGGGGAAGTAATCCAAACCGAGGCTGACTTTGAAGCAGAAACCCAAGGCACTGCCTGACACTGTGCCCACCCTCACGAGTCATCTTTGGCTTCCTAGCATCTTAGACTTCGTCAGGGCTAATTGAATAAGTAAAATACCTGGTGGAATTTTTTGATATCCTTTACGCAGTTGGTTGAGTTAATGTGTCTTAGTAAGATCTGTGATTACTTACTCTATGTTTCTTCTCCAATATTTGATGTGTCCACTCCTTATGCCTGCCTGAACTTGAAATATAAGTACATAATTTAATTAGATAGAGAACAGCTGCCTGAACAAGGTCATAATTGTTATCGCTATGAAAAAAGTGTCTCACAGGCCATATGAAATAGGTCATCAAAATTAGAGCCTAAAATTAGGAATACAATTGACTTCATAAAGAAAGAACAATTATCTTAACAAAATTTTAATTCACTTTTTAAAAATTTTACAGCAAAAATTAAAAAAATATTTTCACCTCAGTGGTTTTCATAATCAGGCCAGAAAATATAGGTGATGGATTGTTGATGTGATTATACATAAAGATATTAATTCCTATAAATAGTGAAGCATGTAGTCTATATAAATACTGTCATGAATATATACTGATATGTTTTGTAGAATGAGATGTTTGAATCACTTACATGTTCATTTAAAAAATCCAACCTCTATATTTTCATTGAAAACTATTTATTGAATGTTGACTCTGTTTGTTATACATTATGTGTTTTTAAAGTCAGACAATTCAGTATTTTCAGTTGTTAATAATTACTAATATTTTCAGAGCATTTTCCAAAAATATCGTGCACTCATTAAACTAACACCCCTTTCCTTCCTTTTCTACTTTTTTGGCAACCACAAATTTACTTCTTCACTTCTGTATTTTGGCCATTTTATATTATATTGTATAAAAAGTGAACTTTTGCATTTAAAATCTTCCAATGATCACATTCCTAATGTTTATTTATGTTGTCTGCACCAGCACTTCGTTGATTTTTGTGACCAAATAATTTTTGTATGAAATGATGTATTTAGTCATCTGATGATGAGCAACGAGTTCCCATGTATTTTGAGATTTTGAATGATGTTGCTATGAACACCTATGTATACATTTGTGTGTGAATATAGATTTCAACTGTCTTTGGGTGTGCATGTAGAAAGGATTACTGAATTATGCAATAGGATACTTAATTTAAAA
>PVKB01004180.1:121946-156113 GCA_004027205.1 Ctenodactylus gundi | reverse complement strand
TCTCTCTCTCTCTCTCTCTCTCTCTCTCTCTCTCTCTCTCTCTCTCGCTCTTCTCACTCTCTTTCCTCTTTCTCACTTTGCAGAGAGGGTCCTGCTATGTCACTAAGATGCCCAGGCTTGGGTTAAACTTGTAATTCTCATACCTCAGTTTTCTGAGTAGCTGAGAATGCAGAGTTCCATCATTGTGCCTAGCTAGCAAATTCTTCCTAGTCTTTGATTCTGTTCATTTTAAAGTTGCCTCCATACCTACCTTAAGGTTGGCATTAAGATTTATCCATACACAGTGAATTGCAATCTAACTTAATGTGTAAACAGCACATAACCTATTATTTTCACAAATACCTTTGTGTCAGCTAATCACAAGCAGCTAAATGTTCAAATTGTGTTCAAATAAAACAGTTGGGAACTATAACCAGTCAGACTAGTTCTGCTTCTCTCTTTCTCTGGCTATAAATAAAATTTGTTCAAGTAGTGGGGTAGGACATTCTGAACAATTTGGTATTCGGCTTGATAATTCTAGAACTGCAAATAAAGCCAATTAAAATCTGTCAAGCTAGATCCAACAATTTTTGCTAATGTATATACCTTCTAAGAGTAGAAGTCTATGGTTATTTAAGGTTACTTAGGTCACAGGTGTAACTTGAATTACTTAGAGTTTTTTGGAAAAACATCTGATCTTATTCATTGCTCTTTCAACCGCGGACTGACACCTGCCTCACAAGGTGGTAATCCATTTTATCGTATAGATGATAGCAATACACAACAGCTACCAATATTTTGAGCATGTAATATAGCACATGTTTTATGTTGAGCTCTCTGAATACATAATTTTATTGAATTATCACAAAAAACTTACACATGCACATATGCACACGCACAGATTTATTAAATTGGCATACATAATCAGAAATAGGGAATCCGCAATAACTATCAGTGAGTCAAAAGGAAAAGGCCAAAACAGAGTCAAAATGTGGGAGAGTTTAAGGGTTCAGCAGCTTCTCAAATGAGTCGATGGAAGCTGAAAAGATGAGAATTGAGGATATGACACCAGCCCGAGATGGGGGCTGAAGAACAAGGGGGACTGAGGATCCAGTACCTCACTGATCAGCTAGGTCCTTCTTAATGCACTCAAGTTGACAACATAATTAACAATCACATATCCTAAGCACATAAATCTATATTTGGCTCAATATATCTTAAAAGTTGTAAATGAAATCAAGCATATGTTGGCTTAATTGCATCTAGAATTCTAGATGAACTAAACCTAGCCATTTCAGTGGCTGAAGCCGTCTGTTTAACTTGCTCTTCCTTGGACTAATGCCTGCCTCCTACGGTGGTAATCCCTTTTAGCTTAGAAATGATACCATACACAGCAGTTACGAATAGCCTGAGCATGTAATATAGTACAGGTTTTATGTTGAGTTCTCTGAATACATAATTTTATTGAGTTGTCATAAAAAATTTAGGAAAGTAGATAGTGTTAGATATATCTTGTATCTACCATACTGACACTCGAAGATTTTTAGATCTTTTCTTACATCATATTACTAACAAACAACACATCTGTGATTTAAAGACAGATCTGACTTGCCAGTCTATTCTCAAGTCACTATAGTAAGCTATCTTTCTTTTCATGTTTATTCTTGTATTTAACAAAAGATGCTCTTTGGGGAAGAATTCTGGATTTGCAGACCGAAGATCTAGTCTTGAGTAATGCACTGTGCAAATATGTCACCCAAGTGCTCTGATTCTTTAGTTCTCATATACAAAATGAGAATGAAAGTTTTAGTATGTGCATTAAAAGACCATTCATCATGAGAAAAAGAAAACAGAAACAAACATAAACAAATGGAGGAAAAATTGTAGTAAAATTGTAAAGTTCTAGTCAACTTAAATTCTTGATTTTAATATAGATATTCTGTGATGATGAGTACCACTATTTTACAAAGGGAAAAAAACCAAATCAATAAGAAATTAAGAATATTTTTGTAGTTTGAGTCTAGCTTTGAGTTTGGCATATAAACAGCTCATAAGGGACATAAGAGATTGATTTGTCTTTAAAAATGTGAAACCAAATGAATAGTCAATAGTTCTTCACAGCCCAGTCAGAGAAGCAAAACCTAAGGTGAAATTACTGTTGACAAAACTGGGGAGACCAAAAAGAAAAAAAAAAAAGCAAAGTATCATAACGACAGGAGAGACTCACCAGCAGTGATGTCATGGGAAGCAGGGTGGGGTAGGAACACCAGAACTGTAATTGAGGAACTTCTGGAGGCTCACCATAAATAAGCCCAAAAGGTCAAACCTCCAGAGGACCCAGATATAGGCCATACCGACATACTTACGCGAGTTTGTCTCCAGGAACTCTAACAGACGTTCATAGTAAATATCAGACAAAAGTCATCTCATGCTCTTGACATAGCTACAGAAAGTGACCCATTCTGAAATATGCTGGGACACATTGTTCTTAATGAAGTAAGTCTACTTTTAGAATACTTGATCTCACTGGGGCCTAATCTGTTGAAGTTTTGTCATGTTAAAGTCTAACTGACTTGTGGGAGCTAAATTATCAGTGCCAGTGAGCTCTCGCCCTCCTGGCCCCACCTAATATGGTGAGATAACCAAGAAACCTTGATCAAGCTCACAGTTCAAAGGCACATACTCACCAAAAGATGAATACTTAGCGATAGACACTTCCCTCTCCCACACCTGTTATCACAGCACCAGCAGTCCTGTTGCAGCATCTTCTGTACAGCATGTCTGACTAGCAGCAGCAGCAACCACCACCACTAACGTTTGAAGAGATCGAGCAAGCATCAGACCTAGATCCAGATAAAGCAGACTTCAGAATGATCAAACTGGGAGTTTAACGCAGCTATGATGAACGCACTAAGGGAATCTGGGAGTCAAGCAAACAGCAGGGGGAAACAGATGGACCATATCAGCAGGGAGATATGGATGTCTTAAGAAAGAATCAAAAATGATGCTAGGTACAACATATGCTGTAACAGAAATAAAGGATGCCTTTACTGGGAATATTAGTAGATCAAACATGACTCTTTATTAGGAGCATCAGGCACTATCTCCCAAAACACCACTGTTCTCAGCAAAACAGTCTGAGCAGCTGACAAGGAATTAGCCATTTACTAAAATGCAGGTGGACAGCAGCTGAGTTCACTTTTGAATACATCATAGTAAAAATTCAGGGCTTTCTCTCACTGAAACATGATAGTACAATCATTAGCAAAGAGTGACTCATCAGGAACAAATACAGAAAAATTGTTAGAGAAATCATGAACAGAGGAGAAACAACATTCTCATCCAAATCCCTGCTTTTGTTCAAACCTCAACGTGTGGCCTAAATTGATGAATGGTCATAATTTATGAGAAAAATAAAATATAAACTATCCTATCAGACCTTCAAACTTCTGGAAAAATTCACAGGTTATCCGAGTTAGTTGCAAACAGATGTAAGTATCTGAAAATTTCTCTGATTTAAGTTTCTAAAAGAGCATATATATTTCCCACTGCTGTTGTTTCATTAGGAGAACAGACCAATTCCAGAGGTAATGCAGATAAAAATATTATGTAATTAAAAGTCATAACATTGCATTACTTAAGATAAAAATTAATATACTGAAAGGCAAGCTCATCTTTACCCCATTCAAGGAGATACTTCAGCAGGTTGCGATTTAAAGGAGGCATCGAAGGCCCCTGAACAGTGCTAGTCTCTTGAAGACGGGAAATTTAGCAATGGCTCCAATTCTTCTGGAAACAAAATGCTTTCTTAAATGAGTTGAATTATGCCCCCTTCAAGAATCATAATCTACTTAGAATTTGTAACTGAGGCCTTACTTTTAAATAGGGCCTTTGCAGATCTTGCCAAGTTATGATGAGACCCTATTGGAATCGGGTAGATTCGAAATCATATATGACTTATAAGTCGTTGCTTATCAGAAGAGAGATGTTGGACACAGAAATGAGGACAGAGGAGAATACCACGTAAAAGCAGAGGCAGAGTGTGGAATGATGCCTTTACAAGAAAGCCAGCAATTGTCACTGGCCATCAAAACCCAGGAGAAGAGCATGGAACAGATTCTTCTTGTGTCCCAGACAGATCCAATCTTGCCTCGATTCATGACCCCTGTGGGCAGACCTATGAGAGAAACCATTTCACTTGTCTTAACCTATCCACTTGTGGCACTTCATTACAACAGACCTGGGAAGACAAAAGTCTCAAACTGAGTTCCAGGAAAACAAAAACAAAAATATTTGAACCTGCTTGCTGCATTTCCTTTATATGTCTTTTTAAAGAAATGTTGAATGATCTGCACAGAGCACACACTCTGGTCATTTCCGGTTGTGGCTGCACACATGAACATTTACTTCTCTCACCCCACCTCCTAAATCCAGTTGACCTTAGAAGGGATAGAGATGAACCTTCTGCTGGGGTTCCAGTGAGGGTGTGTCGATGTCCTAAACTCTTGGCCATGTTAAGGAAGGAGGTCTAAGCTTTCTCTGGAACTAATTTGAACAGAAGGAGTTCTCTCACAATTGGCAACACAGGGAATGGACTGGCCTTTTTCTTTTGCATCTTGGCTAACAGCTTAGGGGTATCCATTATTTTTGCCCACTTCTTTCTTTCTTTCTTTCTTTTTCATTTCCCTTAACTGGATGACACACAATTGATCCTTTTATCATCCCATGATATCTGATACCAATGACACTGCTGATAACATTAAAGAGGCCACGTCTAGCAATGGCAAAAGCTCCTGTGCTATAGGGAACAAACATACTTTGTGCCAAACAGAGGGATTCTGCTTCAGTCACCCAAGCTCAACAAGCTTGAGGCTAACTTTACGATGACACTACTCTGGAATTATCCTCTTTTGCCTATAAGTACTCCAACATGTTTGATTGGAAGATATATTTCCAATTAAACAGGGGAAGGAGCTTTCTAGGAATACAGATGCAGTTTCAAAGCAATGAAAACCATTTCCTTTCTATTTACTTGAGTCTGAGAATATGTAACAGCAAAGCCAAAGAAACTAGAAATTCCAAAAATGTATAAATATGCTACAGATAGTTGAAAGATGTAACTTACAAAACAGTAATTCTGGGGGGGAAAAGAGACTTTTCATATTTACATTTTGAAGTTAGTATAATTTTCCATATGTAATCCCACTGCAAATAGAAATACCAACTGTATTTCATCGAATGTGACATCACAGAAGAAAACATTTGGAGTAAAGAGGGCACTTTTTCTTTGTGTACTTGTTTGAAATAACTTTACTGTGGGACAGAAAGGATACAATGTGAACCTTTTGGTTATTTCCCAAGATTGTGACTGTGGCCTTACTTTTAAACAGGGCCTTTTCGGGTCTTATCAAATTAAGATGAGACTGTATTAGAATAAGGTAGATTTTAAATCAAATATGACTTAGAAGTCATCCTTTACCAGAAGCGAGATCTTGGACACAGAAAAAAGGACAGAAGAGGATACCACAAGCTTTTATAAGCTTCACAACTCCTTATAACTCTCATTCATTACAAGATAAGAACAAAGAAAAGAGAGCTGGAGGGGGACTGAAACTTTTACAGTTTAGCAAAAACAAAAAGTGGCAGAAACAAAAACACTGGTAAAAGGTTAAACAGCATTTAAAGCCTGAATCAAAAGGAGATTTTTGACGTTCTTCTTTGAGATCAGAAAGACCCCCACATGCTGCTGTGACTCCCAAAGGAGACTGGGCTCTCTGGAGAACACAAATGCCATTAGCCGCACCTGCGGTTTCTTAAGGTGAAGCCTGCAAATTATTGCCAAATAAGAAATGTAGATCAACGAAAAAAAAAAAAAAAACAAATGCAACATGTTGATCAGCCATGTTGATCAATGAAATAAAAACAAATGCAACAAACTGAAGAAGTAGTAATACTATTAAGATCAAGCATATGATTTTCAAAGTAGTGAGCAATAAGACATTTACGAAATAAGATGTTTTGGTTTGATTTTTTCTGAAGAAATTGGGCAGATTGTGTTATGATGCAAAGGGATCCCTTCCCATGCACACGTGTACTAAGTCAATGGCACGCTGCCGGGGCCTGCGGAAGGGGCCCCATACAGAAATTGCAGAAAAGTACTCCAGCCAACCACAGAGCCGTCCTGATAGGTTCCTAACATGATCATCTCACATGGAAAACACAGATGGAGGAAATGTTGGGAACCAGAGCACACAGGGGTGAATGGTGTGAGGATGGCGAGCTTTCCTCGGGGACCATTTCCCTAAGATTACTCTGTGCTTTTGACAGCTGACAGTAGAGAGAAAGAAAACAGGAGCCACAAGAATAAAAAAATAGACCTAAATGTCAGCAAAGAATATTTTATTGTTCACGAACACAAATAAGTACTGCAGTAGATGCAATTTAAACATGGATCACGAATTCATTGAATGCAAAATTAGGCATTTTGCATTTACTGAAGAACATATACAGACGATTGCTACAATCTGTATCTCAAGGAGGTAGTAGTTGTCTTAGGACATTCAAATGACCCAATTCTTCTTTCATCTTAATTAAAAAGAAAAATTTGCAAAATACCCATCTGCTGGAGTTAATGGAGGAAACTGAAAGTTGATTTTTAAAAAAATTCTGGTAGTTTCATGAAAACTCTAAATGAGATTGGTATGACTTAAGCTCACTCAAAAAAGGGGGCAGTACATTTAATTCCATGGTCAGGAGTAATTATTTTTTTAAATGAAACTATCTAAAGGAGAGAATCAGTAGAGCCAGTTTTCTACCAGCTTTGCAACTCCATTCTCATGCTGTGATTCCATTTATTTGAACCACCTCTATGGTCTCGGGTCATGCTCCTAGACAGGAACATCAGAGAGAAAGCCAGCTAGTTTTTAAAGCGCCAGTGCCACAGTTGTCGAGCAATGGGGATAGGCTTCAGATGCTAAGGGAGGGAAATTGAGGGCCTTCATCCTCACTAGGATTTTAGGGCCCTTAAATAAATTATCCTTTCAAAATAATTTTCCTTACCATATCTATCTATCTGCAACAAAGGTCTCAGCTAGAGATTAAATGATGGTCACTCCACACTAAGCACGACTGGGGAATTAGTGAGAAGGGAACTATCAGAAACCCATTTATAATGATGCCAGAAAGCCAACTGAAAAGAGCTGGCATTGGAAAATTGCCAAAGTGAGCAAGTTTGAGTCATAGGCAGGTAGGCAGTTGAGAGAGGTTAATCTCGGGACTTTCTGGAGAGTGACTCCAGGCTCACAGTCCAGGACCCATCCCTGAGGTTTAAGGAAGACACCAAAAGCACCAAGGAGCTACTTTTTGCCTGATGTCCACATGGTGTCTGAGATCACCATACAATAGTCACATGAGAACTGGTGGCAGCCATAGAGCTGGCAATTGTGTTTTAAAAAAAGAGAGAGAGCTGCAACACAATGTGTTCACAGTACTGGGGTTCACATCAGCGGTGATGCTCAGAGCCTGGAGCTTTAGGTAGCAATCCTGATTGTGTATCTGTGGCTTGTCTGTCCCTTTGCTGGGCAATCATTAAGTCAGTGGCAGTGGAAGGAGATATGGGGGGCTGTAAGACATGAGCAATATATCACAGCAAGCAGCGCAGATCCTTGGCTGACAGCGCATCAAATCCTTAAAGCCCAGGGACTTGTAAGAGGGTAAAAGAAATGGACCACTCAGTACTTCACTTCAATTTCTCTATTGTTGTATAATAACCATCCTAAAGTTGAGAGGCTATATTAGGATTCTCGGAGAACCAGAGTAGCAAGGTGTGTGTGTGTGTGTGTGTGTGTGTGTGTGTGTGTGTGTGTGTGAAAAAGTGAGTGAGAGAGAGAAAGAGAGAGAGAAATTTATTTTTAGGGAATTGGTTCATGTGATTGTGAGGACAGGTAAGCCCAAGCCCAACGTCTACATCTTGGACTCCAGTTCCTTTCTCCTCAGAGTATTTCAGTCTCAGTGCTTCACCCGATTTGAAGAGGCCATCCCACACTATGATGAATAATCTGCTTTACTCAAAATGCACTGATTTAAATAAAAATCACATCCAAAAACACTTTCACAAAAATACCGGGATCGATATTGGAGGAAAAAGTAGGTGCTGTACCTGCCACAGCCTAGCCAAAACGACACATAAATGAATCATTGTCATAATTCTGTGACAGATTTGGACTCAGTTGGTCATTTGCTACACACAATGCAGCTTTCTTCTCTCCTACATACATATTCAGTGTAATGCTTGGAGGGTCTTGTCTATAATTTTGTAGAGTATAGGCTTATCTATGATTCATTACGTCACAAACTGCACTACATAATCTAGTCTCTATAGGTGAAATATTCAGTGCCTGAGCTCTTTCCCCACTCTACTCATCTCTGTCTACACTGCTCTCCGGTGCATGGAGAGATGTGAGCTATGCATGACCACATGATAAAGGGGGAAGGCTGACTCTCAAATCCCAGCATGGTCCCTTGTTGGCTTCTGGTCCGAATCGCTGTAGAGAGTAGAGGAGTGTCTAGCCCTGTGTGAGCATCCGGCTGGCAGAGGATGTTCATGTGTGAGGCTGGTGTTACCTGAAGTTCTTGGTGGTGTGGCAAGCCTCTCTCCTCTGTCCTGTCTGCACTGCACCCTGGCTCATCTCTTCAACCTCGCCTATAGGTTGGCTCCACTCAAAGTAGCCCTTTGCCTTCTGCCAGTTGCCTACTTGCCCCCTTTCATCTTTTGGGTGCACCCGGTGACCCCTAGCTCACCCAAATGCCCACAGGAAATGAGGGGCACTGTGGAAACCCATTGGCAGGTTCTGTCTGGCTCATCCTGTTTTCATACTTCTCTCATTTACTAACCTGACTTTGATGTAACCATCCTCAGATAACCTTGTGAGACTCTTTGCCTGGCAATCATGGAGAGCCCCACAGAGTGTCCCACAAATAAAAACCCAAGGTCCCAGTTTCTCTAATATCATCTAACTTGGTTATTATTGCTCCAATGTTCAGGCTGATGATAACACCAAGAACTCCAGGCAGAGGGGTGATTTCTGGTCTCTCAAGCTTAATCTCTTTCTTCTTCTGAACCTCTATCTTAGGCTAGACATTGGAGACTTAGGCCTTTTCTTCTCATTGCATCCCAATTTTAGTTTTATCCATAGTATCAAATCTCAGCTTAGCTGTCATAAAACAAAACCTTACCTACATGGATTAAAGTCTCTGTGATCAGCAGATCGAGACAGATCCTCTCCATGTCCTAAAACCATGTGGGTCTGAGTCATCCACCCAAGCCTAGTTCTTGGTGTGCTGAAGCATCTTAAAAATTCACTTTTAACAAACCCTGCATTTTTAGCAAATTGCTTTTTCAGAACACAGAAAAAATCTAATTGAACATTCAAAGCTAACAAATATGTACTGTTCAACTAAGTATCCCTGTAACTTTGAAACACAAACTTTGCACACGTCAGAGTCTCCTAAAGTCTCCTGAGTAACAAGGTTGGCAGGATTAAAAAAAATAATGTTTCTGTGAAAAGAGAGGGCTAGTATACAGTGTCACTTCTAAATTTAAATAAGCTCAAAAAATGCAATTTTTAATGGTCAAGATTTTAAGAAAACACACTGCTACATTTATTTTATTTATTTTTATTTATTTTTGCTTTTAAGAATATTATTTACTCCCTACCCATATTCATCACCCAGTGTAGCTCCTCAAGACTACCGACAAGCATTGCGTGGTAGTGACATGGGAACGGCAGGCAGTTCAGGAGGCCGACCATCCATCTCCTCAGTAACGCGCAAAACTGTAAGTCAGATTTGTTCCAAAACTGGGACTCCTGCTTAAAGCATTTTCAAAGAATGAGCAAGTGCTTATGAATAAAACAAAATACTTTCTATTTAAGTCACTCTCTTTCAATTTGGGGGTAAAGGAAGTACATTTGGTGCTGCTGCCAAGTTTCATGTACCATTGAGTGTAACACGAGCCGTATGTGGAGACCCAAAACGTGGAATTCCATATTATCCACTCATTTCCCTTTAACTTTAATCCTGAACTATGAAAAACGAGGAAGGAAGGAGCTGTGCATTTAAAGTCATAAAAGTGAAGGTTTCAGTAGTGAATGTCCTAAAATACAGTTTGATTACTTTTTATTCAGAACTAGTTTAAGTATGGAACAGCTTGTGGCTGACTGGGTCACGAATCTATAATGGACATTAAAATATCACTGGAATCAATGGAATGTAGTCACAGTTAAACAGATTCCTATTGCGGGGCCTTATGAAACCACACTACACAAGTAAAAAAAAATACAACTGTGATTTTTTTTTTTTTTTGCCAGAGAAGGAGAAAATCCCAAGTGACCTGGTGAACAGTTTCCACAAGTCTCCCTAAGATCAGAGACCTAACTCTTAACTCTGAACCAACATCAGCCAACACTGTCAATGTTGTTGAAAAGCCACCTTAGCAACCGTCGTGTAAAACAGAAATTCTTTTGTATGTTTCCTAGAAGATTCAGAAGAGGACAGTGGAAAACTTAAGAGAGAAATACAGAATACATCACATATATGAAAGTTTACATGAAAGAGATACAATTGGAATAATACTTTCTAATAACGTCCATATAAGCTACTCATGAATTCCTTGGTTGGGAATAGGTAATTCTATCCTATTCTAGTGACAGAAAAGAAGAAATGAAAGAAAAATTGCAACGAAATTGTAGCATAATATCCAGTTCTAGAAGCAAATCTCCCTTTTCATTTATTAATTAATTAATTAATTTATTTTTTTCAATTTAGTACGTGCATTAGCAACACTCGGGGACGTAAATAAGACACAATGTGCAGTGTGTCTTGTTCTTCCAATGCACTGGATAAGAACCTGTGTGTGTTGGTCAGCTCTGACCAGGGGTGTCCAGAGGAAGATTGGCTGAGACACAAACACTGATTTACTAAATAAAATGTGAACGCGGGGAAATGGCACAGTCAGAGCACTGGAACTACTAGAGGCTTACTTCATCATTTCTGGGAAAATGAGTCATGTTCTTTACATGGTGTGTGTCCCCCCGAGTCCCACCCTTACTGTGTTTCAAATGGCACTTCCTCTAATTTGGACACTCTCTTGATGAAGTTTGAGAAAATCGGCACTTTTTTGCCTTAGTAAAATTAAAATTTCAAGTCTTTTCAGTGAAATGTCAGGCCATAAACCTTGTATTATAGACCAGCAATAGGACTATGTGACTTTTACATTGGTTGTTTTTTTTATTTAGTCTTAGATCAGAGCCATAGCTATAATGAATATATACTTCCATCTTGGTTGCCACCGCATGATGCTATTATTGAGTTATCGGCAACCCGCTGTAACAGACTGGAAAGAACATGCACTGGGATTCACTCAACACCAGGTTTGTCTCCTTTGCTTTCCACCTGCTGCTTTGCTTACCTTTCTCACCTTTTTCATGAGTGAAGCAGAGATATCAGGTATAGAGTGTCCAACACAGCCACACAAAATAAGCATGCAGTACATAAACGGTGATGTCGTTTACACCATCAGTCTTATTGATGCGATGCAACACTTCCGCAGTCAATTGCTCTACGACTGAGCTACACCCCCAACACTTCTGTATTCAGGGTGCCTTCTTTGTGTATGTTTAATTGTATGATTAAAATACCTGACACAAACAGAGCTTTCTATCACTGTGCGCACATGCACGCACGCACACACACACACACACACACACACACACACACACACTTACTCTTAAATCGAAAAAAACCTTACCCATAAGCTCATAAGATTGAATGATGTTCCTTATAGCCATGGGGTATCGCTGCCTTCTTAGTGGGTCCCCATAATACTCTTGCTGCTCACGAGTCAGCATGCTCCACTCATCCACTAGCATTTCAGCCTAACTTCTTGGACCGTGCCCACCCCACTCAGGGATGATATGAGGTCCCACATTACATGCCTGCTTCTAAGCACCTGGCAGTAGTTCCCTACAGCAATATTTCGAGAATTCAAAGCTCTGTTTGGGCCCCCAAAAAGGGTCACAATGAGTGATGAGCAGTGGCCCTCCTGGGGAAAAATTCATGGGCATACTTTTCCCAATATGGCATATATGTGCGAACTCGGTTTCCCTATACCACGTTGCACTATAGCAAATGATGAACCCTCTAGCAAACACACTGAGAAAAGAAAAGCTGTCACACGACATAAAAATATCTGTCACTCCCACTAGACCAGTGATTCACTTTAATAGTTTGACATCAAATATATAAAAATTAAAGAATGGCCATCTTTAGATAGGCAACACTGGGCTGGAGAAATGGCACAGCAGTTAAAGTACTTGCCTTGCAAGCGCAAGGCCCTGAGTTCTATTGCCCAGCACCACACAAAGCTGGGCATGGTGGCACACACCTGTAATCCCAGCACTCAGGAGGCTGAGGCAGAAGGATTGCCACTAGTCCAAAGCCAACCTGGGCTACATAGTGAGGACCAGCCTGGACTATATGTGAGACCCTGTCTCAAACAAAAACAAAGAAAACAGACATTTTCATTTGGGATTGTCATTACCTTCTCACTAGCATGCTTCTAAACGGTGCTCAGAAAACACAAATTTATTTTTATAATAGCTAATGCATAATAAGAGAAAAGAAAAGCATAGGAAGTGTAGGGCACCTCAAAAATCAACCTAACGTAACTTCACAATGTCTACTATTGAAATCAATTGAACATGACTCGGAATATCTACTATTTATTATTAATATCTACTATTAAAATCACCTACATCCTTGGTGCTAAACTGACTACATCCAATTCGTATTTAGGGCGCTTTACTTGCATTTGCATTTTTCACGTGACACATTTAAAGGCTGAGCTCACATGACACTGTCTTTCCCCTTTTAGGTCCATTTAGCGCCTAAGCATCCAAGAAATTTACAATTCTCATGTTTTTTCACGTATGTTGATTTCTTTGCTTATGATGAATATCTAAATTGATCTTCGTTTATTATGACAAGTCAGAGAAGACAGATTCTAAGCCAGTCAGGCACTCTTAAACAAGATATGTTTTCTGACTAACAAACTTATAAAAGTAATAATGAAAAATAAACAGGAAAAAAAGAATTGATTTTGCTGGAATATGATACAATAGAAAGTTTCCCCACTGTGCATATTCTTCTCTCAAAGCAATTTTTGAAATTGATTGAGTTTTTATTTTGAAAAGGAAATACTGCCCTTGAATATAATAAGCTATCTTTGGGTTTTTTTTCTTTCCTGTAGTCATAGTCCCCAAACAATACATAATTTTTTGCTAACAGAAACATTTATTTCTGAAGTAATGAATGTCTTTCATCTCGTTTTGACTCAGATTTAATCCATGAAAAAGACAAATAGCACCTAAAACATTTTCCAGAGCATGTCCAGGGACCAGAATATAGAATTACATAGAAACTTTGGACTTGCTGTTGCGCCATTCTCATTTGTCCAAAGTTGTGTTTCGTGACAGTCCCTTGAAGGCTCAGGTTAATGTCAATGCCAAAAAGCTATCCTCTATTTTGGGGTGTTAAAAATTTCACCAATGAGAGCCAGGCTTACAAAGAATGTACACAGTGATTAGTTCCATTGCCCATAATTACCGCCTGCTTAGGCGAGCTCTGAACGGGGGCAATGTCTTAGAATGTTATTGCAGGGAGAAACAAAATATATATTCAGGCAGCTTACAGGAATTCTTCTGAGAAGGCCCAGATCCAAGTGAGCCATTACAAGCCAACATTGTTAGAGTCTTCGACTCCTTGATCCTCAGAAGCTCAGGTGGCCAGTATTTCCTGGCTCTTGCTCTGTGGGACTTGGCCCTCAGCTTTAAAAGAATTGGGTTGCATAAAGGATCGCTGGGGCTGCCTGGAAAGTGCAGGCAGTTTCCACCCTTGCAGCCAGAAAGGAAACCAGAGAGTTAGTCGTAGCAGAATTGGTACAGGAGGCAACCGGCAGAGGCCTTGTCCCAGGGCTGCTCCCCAGGCAGGAAGGCTGCTTTGTGGGAAAGGTGTACCACCGAAAACATCAATAACGGCAGCATCAAGCACTCTGTCCACCTCGATGTGACCTTCTGTAATGAATGTGAATATCACAGTGGCTCTGCCAGATGGGCACGAGCAATATTCATCCTGTCTTTATATTCTTTCCATACCCTGAAGCTCATATTTTACCAAACACCTAAAACTCATAAATCTGAAGATAGAAAGTCTTCAAATATTTTTATTATTTGATGGTGCATGTTAGCTTTTTTCTTAAAAATTTTACAAGCCTAATGATGACCTTCATTTTGAGGAATTGATACATGTGCGCGCGCGCGCGCACACACACACACACACACACTGTCTTAATTGCTTTTTTCCCGCTGCACTCTCCATTTCCTTCTCCCCTTTCTCCTCCCTATGCCACAGCAGTCTGCCTTCCTGTCTCCTGCCATCTCTTCCCAATTTTAGTGTTAAATTTATTTAAAGTATGAATTTCTTATATGATTAAAACCATGCAATTATTATGCATCACAAACATATACATATGTAATTTTCAAAAAGATGTTTACAGACCTGATTCACTATTATAGAAAATTCTAAAGTAAAACTCAAGATTAGATGCCCCAGCGTGTCATTCTGCCCTCTGTGTATATATCTCACTGTGTCAGAGAAGCTTTTAATCCCTAGGGCACTATACAACCCTCAGAAGAGACTTGACACCTCAGAGATCAGTGACCTCTACACACATTCTGCTGTTTTCTTATACATATATCGCTATGACCAAGCTTAATTTATTGGTGCAACAGAGATCAACAACAATTGCTCACGATAAAATAGAATATAAAAACATACTGTGATAAAACTGCCAGGGTAGCTGCTATCGCACTCTAGATCCATTATTAAGTGAAATAAGAGATACTTGAATTCAGGCACTGCAGTCCTGTGACAGTTGACATCAGAAAGCTACTAAGAGACTAACAGACAGCTAGAGTACAGAGGGTGGATACTGTGGACAAAGAATGCTTTCCCTCCCACGTGGGGTAAGGTGGTACAGCACATGATCTCATTATGCTACTCAGCAGAGCAGGAAACTTAAAACTGATCAGTTGGGTATATCTGGAATTTTTCCATTTACTATGGAAATCATTGGACCATGATTAATAGCATGAAACAAATCTCAGGAATACTGTGATACAGGATAGACCAGTGTAATGTCACAATCTGACTGATTATGTGAATGAGTAACCCTGACTGGGCCCCCTCTGCTCAACCCCAGCTCACCGTCTACTGTCTACATAACTTCCAGAAACGTTGTCAAAATATGCATCAGAATACTTGTTCTTCCTCCAGCACACACGCACACATTCATACACACACTAAAAACTGTCCAAAGGTTTCTCCATACACCTAGAGTCCCAGGCCCTTACCTGACTTAGCATCATGCAGAAACCAACCACCAACCACCCTTCCTTCGTCTTTTACCACTCTTCACCCCAAACACACTGTGCCCTGCTCTGTGAGCGTCCTCTGCTTATTGAGAAGGTGGCCTTCCCCTCTTATGTGCTGTTCTGCCTTCGCATTGCTCATCACTGTCTGCTTCCTTATTCTGCTTTGTGTTTGCTTCATAACTCTGTCCAGTGGACATATTGTGAAGTATAACTATTGCCCATCTCCTCCACTGGGACACAGAGGCTACATATGGGTGATAGTTATATCTTATGGACCTACAGCTGTGCAGTCTGGCACTATCTTGACAATCGCACAGTAGGTGAATGACCAATGTTAGAGGAACAGTGAGTTGAACATTTATTCAAGCTTGGACAAAACTCTGGATGCTGCAAGTTATGATATACAATGAACTGAGTTCCCTCAAATAGTCCATTTGTAAAAATCATAACACCTAGTATTATAGAATGAGATCTTTGGGGTAGGTCCTAATCTGGTATAACCGATGTCTTTATCACAAGTTCAAGACCATGCTGAGCAACTTAGCCAGTTGCCAGGTTCTTTTTCAAATAAAAACGGGGGTGGGGGGGGGCCTTGAGATGTAGCTCAGTGTGGAGGTTCTGTATTCAATCCCTAGTACTGAAAACACACGTCACAAATTTTTTCTAAGGCTACAATTACAAAGTTAGTGGCAAACCCCAAATCTTTGAAGTTAAATTTTCTTTCAGAAGCATACTTCCACAGCGCTGCATCCACTGTTAAGCTTGAGAGTCTTACCAAAATGTGACCAGAGCCTGAAAACTTAGTTAATTGACAAGTTTAAAAACTTCCCAAAACCTGTGTAGCAAAACAACAAAATTATCAACACTGGAGATGGTGACTGCCAGGAGCAGCTCCCAGGACACTGCCGTGCCTCCAGCCTTGGCCTGAAGTTATACATGGTGCATAGCTTTGTGTTTCCACTGCTCTTCCCAACATACACAATTGTACCTATAAAATAAGAGCTTTTGAATTAAATAACGTAACCTGTTAGCAATTAGAACAATGTCACAATAAAACTAAAAGAAAATGGAAACACCGTATCTTTGGTACAGAAAACAAATATAGTTATGAACTTACGATGTTTCAGTCAACAGTGGGCTGCCTGACAATGGCATTCTCATAAGATTATAACAGAGATGAAAAAATTATTATTACCTGATGACATTGAAGCTGCTGTCACTTCATAGTGCATTGTATAATATGTGTTTGTGGTGGTGCAGGTGTGTATTTTATATAAAAATATAGCACTTACAATTATATATAGCACATAATATTTAATAAGGATAATAAATGATTGTGTAGCTGGTGTATGCATTTACTGTACTATACTTTTTGCTCTTATTTTATAGTGTTCTACTTTTATAAGAAATATTTACCATGAAATAGGCCGTACTATGCTAGCAGCAGCCTTACCTAACTTGTATGTACTGAAATTCTTGATGACTCATTTCTCTTGTGCTTGATTTAGCCTTGTTCTCTTATCCACCATAGGCTGAGGAGAAACAGCTACCATGTGTATCTATAAATCTGTACATATATGTATATATCAATATAAATTACATAACATATATAACTACAGATGTATATGGCATTGCTCCCTTCATATATTTGAATGCACAGATGTATACAATCAGGCTCGCTAAGTATATTACACAGTCAGTGGAGATTACTTCACGTAGGTTTGGTGAGTGTGTAGGTGCACTCTGTTGTCCACAACACTGATGAAATTAGCAAAGGACGTATTTCTCAGAACGTATCTTCTTTAAGACTCACACGACTATAAGGCAGCTTCATACACACATACACGTGCACACGCTAGAGATAATACTTATCTTGTATTTTTCAACAAAATTTGTGAGTTTTCTCCAACTTTGCACAGTTTTGATGTCCGTGCTTCCTTTCAGACTCACTGAATGGCCAAGCTCTGTGGACGTTCTATATAGTCCAAGTGGCTAACGCTGAACCTTAGAGAACCCCGGAGGTGAGAGCAGCCCCAAAGGAACTCCTGAAGAACAGCTGCTTCTGACATGTTTAACTCTTAACTGGGAGACTGATCAACTTGTTTGAGATACAAATCATTGTTTTCCTTTTGCTATGTCCACTTCTGTCATTTCTTAGGCCTTGTGCAAATCACTGAGTATTCTGTGAAGGAATTAAAGAGCTCTTCACTTCAAGAATCACAAGGAAATTGTCCCTGTAGGCACAGTTTAATTGTATCAGACCTTTGAAAATAACTTTAGAATTTAAAATTTGTTTGATTTAGTCAATTTTCCTATTGATTTTTTTCTCTCTCTCATGGAAATTTACTTTGTGTTGGTTGCAGAAATGAGGGCTCAGAAATAAGATCCGTGTGTTCCCAGATATTTACAGGAAAGAATCTTTATGTTGAAAGAACACAAATCTTTTTATCGAAAGTTACTCAGTTCATCAAAATACACACATACACACCCCACACAATTCTGCAGACAGCCCAGGAACTGCATAGAGCTAGCAGAGAACATCTTTGAGCTCCGTGAGTGTATGGAGCCCAGGCTGAGCAGTGCACCAGATAGCTGCCAAGAGAAGAATTGGAGGCATGCCTGCCAGCACTGGGGACACGTGGACCTGCCTGAGGACCAGCGTGGGTTATTTGACCAGTAAAATAACAACAACAACAAAAAGCAATGTAAGCATGCTTTCGACAATTATTTTCAAATTCTCGTAAGTTTTTAGACACTCTTAAGTTCATGGAATAGTCATAGTCTATTATTACAAAAATACAATCCCTTTCTGCCCCAGTCCGCTGTGCTCCTCGACACTTCCTAATCAGAGTGGGAAGCTCCCTGCCTCTCATCAGTACATCAAACTGAATGCGTAGCATGTGCAGTATCTGAGTATTGAGTATGTACACGCATGTTAACTTTTGTTCTAAAAATCAACAATTCCAATATTGCAAAATATAATGCTCTGTGAATATTTTAATTTCTATTTAATAAACTTCGCACCATTAAATTCTTGTAAGGAATCAAAATTTGTAAGATCATACTTTGTAATATTTGCTGAGGGGAAGGTATGTGCACAACTTTGGGCAAGGTGAAAAAACTTGGAAATTGTAGCATAAAAACTTCTTGATAGATCCAAATATAATACAGCCTTTTTTAGCTCCATTTTCTCTACTCCCTCATGTCTGATGTATCTATTGTGATGACTCATGAGGTGAGCTATAAAGCACTGAGAGTACTTTTGAGGAAAATGCAGGTAGTTCAGACATAAGAAATCAGAGAGAGGAAAAATATGTATCATAGAAAAGAATAAAGAGGTCGTCAATCATACGTCAAAAAAGAATCCCATAATAAAATGTATTTATGTGACTTGCCAAAGACACACAGTGTATAAATATCGATTAGAGCACACAAAGCTCTTTAGACATCCATCACGTAGATGAATCCACAAAACAATTTATAACTTTGGGCTAACTCACAATGCTTTTAATGCTTTTTAACATAGATTATATTGATATTCTGACTTTTATATCATGACTTCAGTAAGTGTTCTTTATAAAACTGTGTTTATAATTTATGAATTTGAATTGAAGACAACCTAATCGCTAGCCAATGATGTAAAAAGTTCTTGCTCAAATTTCTCATTCCTTATCAAAAAATCAGACACAAATGCTAAACCTCATGATAAAACCACATATTTATCGATAGACTTCTCTATACTACTTTGTACACCTAGCTGGATAAGTCAAGATTAACTAAAAATTACAATATATGTACGATAATAAAATTTTATCCTGATAATCTCCTCCCTCCTATCCTATTCCCATTTCATCCAGGTGAGAAGTCTAGAGACAGATTCCAGAGGTGGATGTTATGTAACATCCTCGCTTTCTCACATGAAGGAAAGACTGACAATGAGTACCAGTACAAAAAGCTGTTAATTCTTGTCCAAGTCATAGGATGAAAATACCAATGACACAGGCTGGTTTCTTGCCTTGGTACTTCTTTTTAAAGGAAACTAAACTGATTTTGGTGTAAATGAAGCCCCACAAATGGATCCAAGAAGATAATTAAAAGAAATCTTACTAGCTGGACCCAGTGGTACAAACCTGTAATCCTACTACTTTGGGAGACTGAGGCAGGATAATCAGAAATTTGAACCAAGCCAGGGTGATGAAGCAACTTAATGAGACCCTGTCTCAAAAAAGAAAGAAAGAAAGAAAGAAAGAAAGAAAGAAAGAAAGAAAGAAAGAAAAAAGAAAGAAGAAAAGAAAAGAAAAGAGAAAAGAAAAGAAAAAACAGAAAAGAAAGGTAGGTTGGGGATGCAGTTCAGTATTAAGGCCCTGGGCTCAACCACAGCTCCACTTGCACATGCAAAACACACACAAAATAACACATTTTAAAAAGATGTTTTACTACAGAGGTCAATAGACAAATATTTTGTCTCTAGACAAATTTGAAAAGATAATTATAAAATTGTTCACAATATTCCTCTATGTAGAAAAAGTAACATGAAATGCTTTGAAAAGAGTGTGCCAATTTCTTAAAATATAAAAAAATCTATTACTTTTATGACAATTAAGAAGATGGACATTTCATAATCCTGCCTCCTTCTGCAAACAGTATTTCAAGATGTACAAATTAGAGTCATAAGTCCAACTATCATCTGAAAATGATTTTCTGAATTTGGAAAAGTTCATTTACTTATTAATCCTCTATGACACTACCGGATTACCTCAATGTCATCTCTGTGCTAGGTCTACTGAGATTCAAACTGAAAAATCTGTCAGTGTAGAGAATTACTGTAACTCTGATAGCCTACAAAGTCGAGTCCACAGAATTGCTTGGTCAGAGATGTGAGCCATGACATAAATTTAGAACCAATTCTAGTTCATGAGCTGTGGAATCTGAGAATATTCCTGGGATCTTGGAGCTGATCCGTAGACATTTTATGCTTCCTCTAGTTATAAAAGTATGAACGTGTCTTCAAACCTGGAAGTGTTATCTCTTTCCCTAACTTGATTTTAACCCATTAGCTTGCTCTTTGGCAACATTTCAAAGCCGGAACATCTTTCTCGTTCAATTTTGTCTTCCAAAATCCTTAACATCCTTCTGTGTTTTGACTCAAATATCACCTTCAGCACAAAGTCCGTTCTTCTTTAATTAATATTATTTCAATTAACAAGGCATAATTGTGTATATTTATGGAACACAATCTGAGGTTCTGATGTGTTGGTGTGTGTGTGTGTGTGTGTGTGTGTGTGTGTAATGATTAAGACAAGCTAATGTATCTGTCACTTCTTACTGTTTTTTTTGTAGTGAGACATTTAGAATTTACTTTCAACTGTTAAATGTACACTATACTGTTGTTAAATAAGCAACTCTTCTGTGCCATATATCTCAAGCTATTTTTTTTCTGTTTAACTGAAACTTTGCACCTTTGGATGCTTTCTTTCTCTGTCCTACCTCACCTCTGGTGAGCACTGCCTTTTCTCTAGGAGGCCAACCTCTTACATTCTACATGTAAGTGAGGTCATGTAATAATAGTCGTCTGTCTAATCTGGCTTATTTCATTTTGCATAATGTTCTTCACTTTCACTCACATTGTCACAAATGACAAATTTTCTCTTTTTTTAGGGCTCAATAGTATGCATTGCATGTATGTCCCACTTTTTCGTTACTCTTTCCTCCATGTGCAGATACTTAGAATAAGTTGGTTAACACACACCTTGGCTATTGGAAATAATGCTGCAGTGGACATAGTGCCGATTTTATTTTTACCTTACTGATCTCGTTTGCTTTGGATATATTACCAGATACGGGATTGATGCATCCAATGATCATTTTATTTTCGGGTATTCTACGAACTTCCATTTTGTCTTCCATATAAATCCTTTAGTAACTTGCATCCTTACCAAGAATGTGTGAGGGTTCCCCTTGCCCTACATCTCAGTCACTGTTGACCTTTCACCGCTTTGGTAATAATCAATGTAACTAGAATGTGGTGATATCTCCTTGTAGTTTTAAATTGCCTTTTCCTAATGACTCGTAACATTGAGCACTTTTTCATGAACTTGCTGATCATTTGTGGGTTTTTTTTGAAATGTCGATTCAGACTCTACTTTTAAAGAGAGTCATTTGTTTTCTTGAGTCATTGAGTTGTTTGAATTTCATATATATTTTGGATACTAACCCCTTAACAGGTGAATGCCTCATGAATATTTTCTTCTGTTCTGTGGGTTTTCTTTCCCCGTCAATTGTTTTCTTTCATGAACACTCCTAATTTTTTGTTTGCTTGCTCGCTTTCGCTCCCTGTTTTTAGGCCTATGTTCAACAAGTTACTGCCTATTCATACTATGGAAATTCCCCGCTGTCTTCTTTTGTAGTTTTTCAGTTTCAGGTCACATATTTAACTCTCTCAATCACTTAAAGGTTTCATCTTTCTTGAGTCACCCAGCTTGTACTAATCTTGTCCATAACCTGCTCTCTTCTAACCCAGCTTCTCTTTAGTGAAAGCACTTGTCATACTCCTTACCTAGCTTCCAAAAGGGTCTCCTTGTCCCCTTAGGCAGCTAAAAGCCTACTCACATTTCAATGTTTACTACAGAGTAGAACTGAAGCAAACTTCATCTCAGACCTGGCAGATAATCTTCATTTAAATATAAGGTAGAATAAAACCTGGCTCTCATTCATGCTCTTTTGACACTACAGCTAGACTAAATGTCATTGTTAATTTATTGAAATGTAAAAAGAAACTCTGCTATATCCTAGATCTTAGGCTCTGAAATTAATTTCTTCTCCTGACTTATCAACAGGAACTTCCTACTTTCCAAATCTTTCCTATCAGCCAAGCAAAAAAATCTGTGTTGCTCAGAGAAATACCTACTGTCACTTGTGTCATTTGGCACAATTTTGTCGAGTGTACCAGAGGACACTTAACAGAGAACTAATGGACTAAGAAAATCCAATCAACCTGATATGATTTTAAAAGAACATTATTCACTATGATCTAGGATGTCACAATGCAGTCTCAGGAGTGCTTATGAGAGACTTTGATCAGAATCCTTGGTTAGTCAAGTGGTTCTGATTACCAAGTTTCAAGCAGAAATGAAACAGCAAGTCTTTTTGTTATTTTTGTTCTACTTTTTCTTTAGCCAGACTCAAGGACCTTTAAATTTCCTATAGATACAAGAAAAATTAGGTGAGATTTTTGTCAGAAACACCTCGAAAGTGCACACCCATTTAAAGTACTGAGGAAATTCCATCAGCTGCATGACCTCTTTAAAAATACTCAATGGGGAGTTTTATTCCCAATTTTATTTTGAGCAAAATTTTTGCCTAAATGAGCTGTCAAGAATCCACCCTCTAATTGTTAGAACACATGCCACTCTATTTAGAAATAACTGGATACATGGTACTTTTATTATTTTTTCCATATGTCTTAGAATACTTCTATACAGGCAAAAGTGAACCTTTCCTGTGTGATAAATGTACAATTTTTTCTTCAGCTAAAATAAAACATTCAATCATTACATTTTTTTTTTCTTAGTGTCATTAGTGTGTCCAAGGGGCATGAAGGAAGTGTTGTGCTAAATGGTAAATTTGCTTTCAGGTTTTAAACCTGCAAAACATACTTAATCCCAAAGTTGGCAAGATAAAAACGCAAATAAACTATTAGCCCACACTCATTTATTACGGTAAATTTATGATTCTATAGTGTGGTATACTTTGCAAAATATATTTAGAAAAAAATCACTTGATGTTGCTTCTCTTTCCCCTTATAGTGGATAAACAAAAGACAACCGTCTCTACTGTAAAGTAATTGCTCACAAGTGTGATCCGTGTAGGAGGCTGCATACAGCACAATATTTTCCAACTAAGCTTGTAGGAAAGGAAACATAACATGGATTCCGTTATTTAAAAGTAGGTGCAGGGTTTATCGCTACACTGGAGGAAGTGAGCAGTTGCCAGGAGCAGGAAATGCCTCTGGAGGTTAGTGCCACCTGGAGGCTTAATTGTCACAGAAGGAAAGCTCAGCACTGAGAACAGCACGCTGCTCATTCTGCAGTTGGTATAGATTGTTCTTCTGTGAGTAAACAGCATGTTTAAGTTGAAGAAAAGTAGAATCACCTCAAAAAGTAATTGTATAATAAAATCTATTTACAAATGTAACTTCAGAGAATTAAATAGGTACTGTGCTCTCTCTCTCTCTCTCTCTCTCTCTCTCTCTCTCTCTCTCTCTCCCTCCCTCCCTCCCACCCCCAGTCTGTCCCTGCCTCCCTTCCTCCCTGTTTCAACTTCTAGAAATATCTCATTAGAAATACTGAAACTCTTCCATTATCTCAGCCTTTTCCCCAAGGACACTCTACTGGCCAGCATGTAACAAAATAGAAAACAAAGTTCTTGCTATTGGGAGATTATAAAATAAAAAAATAGAACAAATGTGGTTTACAGTTGTCAAGGCAAATGATTTCACAAATGAATTGATGGTTGCTACATTAGTTTCTGAGAGGTGCCGCAAGAAATTATTGCAAACTAACTGGTTTAAAAGAACAGAAATTTATTTTCTTACGAGTTTAGAGGTCAGAAGTGCAAACTAAAAGTGTTTCAGCATTGCATTCCCTCCGACGGCTTTGGGCGAGGACTCTTGCCTGCCCCATCAGCTTCTGGGGCTCCAGTATTCCCTGGCTTGCGTCAGCACTGCTTCCGTGTCTGCCTTCGTCTTCACATGACTACTTTTCATCTCATTTTTCTTCCTCTAAAGATACTTGTCAATGAGCTTAATGCACACTTAGATAAACTAGGGTGATCTCACTTAACATTTTTAACTTAAGTTCAGCTACAAGGATTATTTTTTGCAAATAAATTTATATCCAGAGGTTCTGAGCAGGCATAGCTTTAGGGGCTACCACAATTTAACACTCTATTTGCCTTAAGAAACTCACAGAAATAATGCCACTATGATTTATGGTCTAGAAGGAGACTTACAGATGAGTAAATTCATTTGTTGTATGAGACAAGAAGTCATTTGGGAGAAGTGAAGTTAAGGATGAAGGGGCACCCCAGAAATGAAGAATTTAACAGAAAACAAGATTAATGGAGAACTTAAAGAAATCACAGCGCGCCGTAGCTCCCAACAGCCTGAAGCTCGCCACTCCCCAAGACAATGGCTAAATGTTAGGTGGTTCAAAGACAGCAGGGTGAAAGATCTCAGGGATGGAGGGCTTCTAAAGCTGCTAAAGGGTGGAGGACTTTGGCAGCCGCTAAAGTGTGCAGAACATAGCAACCAGACTGAGCAGCCAAGCTGTTTAGTGTGGTACAGGCCCCACTCAGCTCCTCAATAAGAGCCCTTCGAGAACCATGGGGCTACACAAATTTCTAGGTCCCTTTCCACCCACCAGAAGCTTTATTCCTCTCTTTTCTCCCTTCTATATTTTTCACAATAAATAGCCTTCTCTATACCTTGTCTTATTTTTCTGTGAATTCATTTGCTGCTGACTTTATTGAGACAGAAAACTTCATTGAGACAAAAAACTCAACAGACTGCCAACTGAGACAGCCTGCTTATAGTAGCTTACAGCTGATACCCCCATAACAAAAGACTGGTTAACAAGAGAAGAGCACAACACGTGCTTGATCACTGCTTTGTGTAATCAAGTATCCTTTGGACTGAAGACCCAAAGACCAAGGTGAACTCTGTTATCTTTTTGCTTAGATTCCATGAAGACTGAGCAGCTGTGTAGAAATGCAGTTGGACAGACAGGTTGTGTTGTAGTGGTGATAGGTGCAGAGGGAAACTCAGCAAAGCCTGTGTGTTTGGAGGCTGCTTGTCTTCTCAGGATGGCTGTTCTTCCACCCAAGTGTGAAGCAGGACTCTCTGGACCGAAGGTTTTCAGATTTACTGTCAGAAAACGTAGGTCGGAGAATTCCTTTATGGCAAGTCTAACACAAACAGTTGGGGAAATGTTACAGTAATATGTTTAGGTTTTATGGCTTGCTTCATGGGAGTAGGGTTCATGGTTTTATGACCCTGAACCTGGTGGAAAAGAAATTCTAGTTTCTATGGTTTAACTTTAGAAGAGATAGGGATACAGGAGGCCAAGGAAAGGTAAAATAGAAACACGGCTTCTGAGGCCTTCCTGTAGGTTACTATTTTCTAACTTCCAGCATTATTAGGGCTGCAACAATGAGGGTGAATCAGAGACTAGGACGGAATGTTGTGCTTTGCACATTTGACCTGAGCATCATTTAGTTTTCCCCTCCATAAAGGAAGTGTGACACGAGAAAGCATTACTTTTGCCTTAGAGACAAAGTTAGTTTATTCTGAAACCAAATATGAGTGACTTAGGCCTGGAAACATGAGCTCAGGTTTGCCCAAATAGCATGTTCCAATGAGTAGTAGTTACATACAGTAATTATAGTTACAGAAGAAAAAATCATAATGCACAATTCGACAGCATCAGAGGACACATCAGGGAGGTGGGTGTCATGGTTTGGATCTGGAGTGTCCCCCAAAAGCCTCATGTTCCTATGGATACTGTGCAGGGTTGGGGGTGTGGCCTGGCTGAAAATGGTGGTTGCTTGGGGTTTGACCTGGAGTGGAGTATGCTGGACCCGCCCTTTCTCCCTGTCTCTCAGTTCCACCATGCTGTAAGGATCTCTGCCCCAGGAACTCCGGTTCCAGCTCTAGCTGAGGCCTCAGCATGTGATTCCACCATTTTCTAGCCACTCACGCGTGAACCGACTGAGAACTTCTGAAACTGTAAGCTGCAATAAATCTTTCATCCCTAAGTTGTGGATGTCAGGTATTGAGTCACAGCATGAAAAAGTAACTAAAAAATGGGTCAACTTGAATTAGGGGAAGTTTTACTATAGGCCTTAGATGTTATCTAAGGACATTCTTAGCTCTCAGGTTAGAGGAAAGCTAGAGGTTCTGCTTTGCATTTTAAAAAGATCGCTTATTAATTACAGGAATGTTACATATCAAAAGATTTATCACAGATGTTAAATCAGATGCAGGGGGAGGGAGGACACCATGAAAAGGGCCAAGATAGTCCCTAATTATCTGGCTATGCAAACATCCCAACCCCTCCATTAGTCCTTGGAAATCCAATTAGCCGATCCCTAGGAGGCTCATTGTGGATGAGGCTATTTCCAGGGAACTTCAGTTGTCAGTAATCAGACACCAATTGCATAGATTCTTGGGAAAATGATTAAGATATAACATGAAAATAGCCTGACTATCATACACATTACTGGTAATAAACAAATTCTTTCACATACATAGGCAAATGTCTCATAAATGATGTTCATAGCTTCAGAGCTTGGCATATAGTAGATGTTCATAAAAAATATCTGGAATTATGTAATAAAAAATAAAAAATGTAATGATGATTTATATATTTTCTGGAGTTCCATATGCTATGTACATAAGGGCCACGGCTCACACTCTGTGAGCTCCTTCATAAGGGTTTTGCAAGTCCTCTTTTTTCACCTTTTCTAAAGTAAGTCTTGTTGGAGTTATTTCTTTGATCAATAAAAAAGAATCCCATCCAATTGAAGAGCAGAACAATAAACTCAGGAATCAGAGTCTGTTCAAGATTGTACACTTAAATTTAATGTTACCCATAAAAATTCCTTCCACGAAGGAAGTGCAAAGTTCCTTGTTGTTTTTTGAAATAAGCAGTCCAATTCCTTCTAGTTACGAATTCCCAGCTCAGTCATAAAATGCGTTCTTACTCCTCAGCAGCTAGATCACTTTGTTCACAGGCTGCGCTTCATTCCTTCTGTTAGGAAATGTTAATACCCTGCTTTATTTTGGGTTGAAATTCATTTTTGGCAGGGTGGGGGCTGTAAGAATGGCACAGTGGTTAAAGCGTTTGTCTAGCAAGTTCATGTCCCTGAGTTCAGCTTCCCAGAACCGCATAAACTGGGTGTGGTGGCACATGCCTATAATCCCAGCACTTAAGAGGCCGAGGCAGGAGGATTGGAATCCAACACTAGCCTAGACTACATAGTAAGTTCAGGACGACCCTGGGATACAGAATCTCAAAAAAAAAAAAAAAAAAAAAAAATTTCCCCACTGGTTGTGGAGTTTGCACCTAGGGTCTTTTCACTGAGTTACAACCTCAGCCCTTTTTAAAAAGTTCTTATTTGTTTTGAAGTAGGCTCTCATTAAATCACTAAATTGTCCAGGCTGGGCTCAAATTTGTGATTCCCCTGCCTTACCTTTCCTAGCTGATGAGATTATAGACATTTGCCACCGTGCCCTCCCTAAAATTCACTTTTTCTGGTAAGTATATCTGCTTACTATAGGCAGAGTTAGTAGATATAGCTCCTGTAATAAACCTAGAAAGAGCAAAATCTTACCTCACTGGGAAATGGTGAGCTCCTGCATTTTGGGGGGAGGGGGGAGGGGTGGGGGTGGGGGTTTGGGGTTATGAGATGCTTTAATCCATCCATGAACACCAGACTAATAAACTTAGTTTAAAAAAGAAACAAAGGAAGAATCACCAAAATACCCATCAACAGACCAGTGGATACACAAACTGTGGTATTAATACACAATGGAATACTGTGCATCTATAAAGTCCAACAGCGTGGAGGCTTTGCAGGCAAATGAAAAGAAAAAAAAAAGAGCTCTTGCATTTTTTCAATGCATTGTAGAATTAGAAACCAGAGAGGGGTCCTCTATTTGAGGATTGTCTCTCTGGAATCTAACCAGAGGGGGCTTTTAAGTCACAGGTTGTTGGACCTTGTTTCCCACAGTACCCCTGACTTTCCAGATCTGTAGGACTGGGTGGGCCCATTGTTTTGCATTTATTGTAAGTTCCCGGTGATGCAGATGAGCCAACTTCAAGTCCACACCATTGAGAACTACTGTTCTAGAAAAAGAGAAAAGAAAGAAGTTAGGCCACACATGGGTTTTTTTCCTTCCCAGCATAGAAGTGTATTTAAGCCATCCCTCTTCCATTGTGAGGGAATAAAGGAGAGAGAAGTGGTAAGAGGTGGGTATTGTTATTAATTCATTGTTGGAAGTTCCTCTACATGAAAGAAAACAAAGATGAGGCAAAAGAGTCCCTTTAATAGCATGTTTTAACCTTTTTCCCAGCATCCTGCAGCTTTGGGAGCACCAACAGCCAGCCCTGTGAAGAAGGCATTAAGTCACAGATAGCGCTGGTGGGGAGGAGCAGCACCTTTGAATCAAGTTGCTTGACATGGATAGCAATAAAGAAACCAGAAATAAACATACAAAAGAACGGTTCCTGAACATGTGTGGTGTTGCTCAAACCCCCCGGAAACAGTGGGAGGCAAGGTCCCAAAGGTAAGAACCAGACCTCTAAAATTTAAGGATGAAAGTTTGTCTGAAATTATTTTGAACCAATAAACAGGGAGTTTGTTTGGGTCACTATAAAAAATCAATGTCGTTTGCAGTTTACAAGGCAACAATTTTTGTGTGGAACAAGGACTACATTGTTCTTAGTTTTTTATTTCTGTTGCATTGACCACAGTATTCACTTAATGCTGTTGTGGAGTCCTAGGTCAGAGGCCTGACTCTGGGATACTAGTAAATCATGTCCAACTGCCCACTCAAAGAAAAAAGAAAACGAAAAAAGTAACGGTGTGAGAAGCAGGAAGTTATGGAAGGTACTTTAGTCAAGAGAAGTACACCAGGAAAACAAAGGAACCAGAGTCCTCAGCCCAGTCTTGGGAGCCTAGCAAGAGCTCCAAAATTATATGGAAAATAGAGGCAAAAGTATGTGTGATCAAATTTGGTTACACTGTGGCCCCTTGATTATTATCTCAGAATTATCAGGCAAGACCCCTTTTATGATAGAACAATTGCTATTTCCTTACGGGGTTAGCACAGATCGATGGTGGCGTGGACTACTACCACAGGTGCTTGTCCATCAAACTTGTTGGTTCTAGAATCCAAGGAAGTTGAAGCAGAAAAGTGACTCAGGGAAGAGACAAATCCTAATGACAGCAGAGATGATAGGTTTTTGCAATCTTATTTTGGTCACCTGTGGGGCATCTGTAGGCCCCAGTGAAGCGGCTGTGCTATTCATCAAAAGCAATATCTAACTTTTTGTCACAATACAAATCTTCATCTTTCTCAAACACTAAATTGTCATTTCTTAACTTAAATTTTTTTGTGGTTTGCTGCTGTGCTTGTACCATCTGAGAACTCGTGGGTAATGTGGGTTCCTGGACCCAACCCTAGACTCGCTAAGTCAAAAATCTCCATGTGAGGAAGACCTCTTCAGCTGCTTCCTGAGCATATTACAGTTCGGGAAGTGTTGCTCTGTGTTATTGTCTTTCTAGACTAGCCCTTAGAAATAACTTGCTCTCACAATCCTGTCACAAATACGTAATGCAGATGGGTAGGTGGATCTTGGCTGTTATTCCAGGTGCAAAACTTCCTTCAGAACCAACATTCAATTCTCAGAAATGTTTATACTTCTCCTGTGTTGTTCACACCAATCAGTTCCTTACAGAAGGTCCAGAGAGAACCATCACCAAGTGCTAAAACGAGAACATGACTCTTGCTCACTCTTCGTAACAGCAATAACAAGAGGCGCCTTTCCCCAGGCTCTGATTTGTGCACCTGGGTCTCAGGCCCGCTACCTCAATGGCCTTTCAGAGGAGTACTGACAGCATCAAAATGTCAACAATGGTTCCTTGGCATTACCTAGGACAGTGCTTATAAGAAAACACAGCTGTAAATTTTACAGCTTGCTGCTGAATTTGGTGATGATATTGAATGCAGAATAAAAATGTTCTTAGAAGTACATTAAGCTTTAGTGTTGAATTATTTACACTCTTCTGCAGGCATAAGAGAAAGACATTATTCTGTGTTTACCCAGGATATGTATATTGTAAAAAACACAGGCTCCAGTAAATCCCAGGCCATGCGATTTGCAATCTCTACTTTTTCATACAAATTATTGCCAAGAGAAGTTTTGAAGATGAGGTGAGAAATCTAAAAGTAATACATTTTCTAGGGGAAAGGTGGGTGTGTATGTGTGTTACTCTTTTTGCGTTTCTTCTGTGTTAGGTAAGTCACAAGTATTATGTGTGTGAAACCCAAGTACCTCCAGCATCACAAGCCCTTTAAAGTAGTAACTTAATGACAGTAGTCCTCAACCTATCTGACAAAATGACCTCAAATTGATGCAAAGTGAATTTCTTGGAAATCCTAGATATATTGCACAAATGTCTGCTCCTTGGGCACCACTGACTCCATAGTTCTCTGGTGAGCCCCCGCTACTGTCAAATGCAGGACCTAAGATGCTTACAAGGTGAAAGGCATAAGGTCTTCATGAGTAGAAAATGGTGCTGCTGTTAGAGAACCCATTAAAACTCTTCTGGTTTTGTTTATGTGTAGGATCTAGTCCTTTGTGGTTTGGAGAACAGACCCAGTTGAAAGACACCATTCTAACTCAGAAATTCTTTCTCCCATGAAGCTAATGAGAATCCTTTAATAATTTTGGACTCATCAAGCCTTATTAATCCCTTTATTCTGACTGTTCTCTCAGGAGACTCCTCCATCCATGTACAGATAAGGGTCTGGACAGGGCACATGGGACATACTCAGATGTGTCTTCAAAATCACTGAGTTTTGAGGCAATGTAATTGCTATGTGGCTGTCACCCTCAATTTAATATTTAATATTCTTTAATATTCTTTTGAGAATAGCTAGTAGCGTCTGGAACTAAGTTTTCTATACTATAAGGAAAATATTAAAAGTGGATAACCTCTAATACTTGATCTTAAATTTTAAGTATTGTATTTTTTCATTTGAGTATTTTGATACCCCCAAATCTTCATGATTTCAAAATCTTTTTGTTTGCCCATTCAAATTATAAAGAAGTGACAACATTCAGTTTTGACATGCTCAAAATACATCACATTCGTCTGAAAACAAATTAAAAAGAAAGTAATAAATAGAATTCCCAGAATGCACCATATTTAATAGCACCGTCAAAATTTAGTGGTGGGTCTTTTTTCTCATAAAATTGTATTCATTACACTGTGAACTTTTACGTCTGATGGATCTACTCTTTTTTAAAAAAAGAGTCTGAGGGAAGAACCATTGAGAACATTCAAATGTGTTTATAAAAAAAGATTATCTTTTTAATAGAGATAGGTTTAATAAGATGGGAGGATATTTGGTATGCAAGAATAGAATTAATTGAAAAGGAATTAATGAGGGCAGTGCTAATAAACGCATCATGTAATAAAAACATACACGTGCACTCACACGGGTGGGGACAGAAAAACAGAAAAAAAAAGGATAAGGACAATTAAGAAAGTTTGTTGGGAATGATCATGGAGAAAATGACAGCAGAAAAATATAAAGTGCTTTCACTCATTCAAACAACATGTAGGATAAACCTGTGAGTGTTAATATTCAACCTGGGTTGCTTATGCTCAGCTTCTGAGAACTACAAATGTCATGCAAGAAGGAGAAGAGAGAAACGTCAAGGAGAAAGGTCAACTTGCGTGAGGAACAGAGGCTGGATTTGGATTTGGGCAATTCTGGACTTTGCTTACAGGCCAAGAGTGCTCCTGCAGGAACCCCTGGTGTCAGCTCCACACGACTGGTACAGTGGGCTGGACGGTCCTGAAGACTGAGGGACTATTCTAGAAACTACTGCGTACTTTAAAATATTCACTCACTGAGCATCACTTAACAGGCATTTATAAAGCACCCACTATACTGTAGGGGCTTTGGGAGGAAATTAGAGTATGTTTTTATGTAAATAGACTGTAAGAAACTCAAGAGATGTTAAAATAATGCAAAATGTTTCAGGAGCTCATAAAGACACATTTAAGCTCAGAAAAGAGACAAAAAGAGGGTAGGATTGGACATTTGCAAAGGAAAGAAAGTTCAACGTCTGGGAACGCCCAGAGCTAATGTAGGAATTAGCAGAGTTGTTGACTCCTGCCTCAAGAGTACACAGCGAGCGAGTCTGGGTAGATAGTTGATATAAGGTCATGGCGACATTACATTTGAACTTTATTAGTGTAAGCTAGGAAGACACGAAAAGATTCTGAGCAAGAAAGCACCTCTAGTCCTGCTTGGGCCAAGGTTTGGGGAAATTGTAGGTGATGAACGTAAAGACATGATTCCAACTGAGGCAGGCTGGGACCCGTGTGGAATCCTCCTCAACCTGGCTCCACAGAGCATCTGAGATGCTGTCCCTCTCATTCTTTCGTTGCTTTTATTTCTAAAGCGATACGTTGTCTCAATTTTGTCCGTGTTTGCTTTTCCTGTACCAAGGACTGCACGCAAGGCTCTGCAGACCCTCACACTGAGATCTTTTCTCACTTTCTACTTTCCTCAGCCTTTTTTTTTTTTTTTTTTTTTGAGACAAGTTATCAAGGCTGGGTTCAAACTTGTGAGCCTTCTGCCTCAGTTTCCCAAAATGCTGCAGTTATGGGAAGTTACCCTCATTCAAATTATGTTTTTTTTAATGTGGATTAAACAGAAACATGTATCACAAAGTTCTGTTAATACATATGTAAATCAACTTTCAAAGATTTTTAACTTTAAATCCTATCTTTACCTTCACAACAGAGAGAAACCCTTTGTTGCTTTTGGTCATTCTAGTTGTTCTTTCTACTTTCTCTACAGCTGCTAAAACTGTTCTAAGGTAAAAGGGGCTGACTTTAGGACACCACTGGCTTTTAAAGAACTGATTAGATCATTTTATCCAGTTGCCTGTAGACTCAAAGCACTTTCTCTAGCATTTTCTGACAGATAAGCATCTGCTTTTGATCGAAGCAATGGGGACCCACCATCACACAGAAATCTCCACTGTGGTGCTACTCTAATTATTAAACAACTTTTGTTTATCTTGAGTAAGTATGATATTCCTCTTCCTTCCAACTTTGCCTTCTGGAGCTACCTACATATTCCAATCTATTTTTATGCTAAATGTACTTCCTGTTCTACAACTATGCACACTCTCACACACACATACACACACAAATATTTGTAAAAATGGATTAAATACTTCTGTTTTCATTTAGGATAAACAACATCACTTATTTCACCTGCTTGTTACATGACATCATGTATGAAGCCTGAGCAACGACATCACATATGAGGCCTGATCAGCATCTTGTCCTGTGCCATCCTCTCATTTAGCCACTTAATTCTCAAAGTACAGAAAGAAAAGTTAAATTCAATATTTGAATTGTCTACCTACTGTAAGAGCCTATCAAGCAGATATTCTTTATCACAGGCTTCTTTTGTCTCACAATGCTGACTTATGTTATGCAAGTAAAAAAGAAAACAAAAAAGTGGGCTCTGTATTTTAAAATAAGCACCAAATAAATGCATAAAATTTTTATGGCTTCTGTAATCACAAATCATTTTTGTATGTCTTATTTGTGGTCTTTTGTTTTGTTTTGGAACCAGGGATTGAACCCAGGGCATTGTACGTGCTAGGCAAGTGCTGTACCACTGAGCTACATCCTCAGACTTCAGGGTTTAAGTGAACAAAAGATATTTATCAATGATCTCATTGTCTTTACGAATTATTAAGAACAAACTCTAATGATCTAGATACTTTTATTTTTAAAAAAGAAGTTTATGGGGGAAAAGGGGGCCTAAAGAAAAAAAAAACTAATTATTTTTGTGACATCTAACCTGTTTTTCTTTTCTTTT